>JAAOAJ010000087.1:0-80167 GCA_013781345.1 Fusarium coicis | reverse complement strand
ACACTGTAAGAGTAGATCACCAAGAGACAGCAATATTTCATATATAGCATCGGGTATCATATATATCAAGTCTAAACCAGAAGTAGCTTTCGCCAGTCATCAGCGCCTGAAAGGATTCCACCATTTCTTACGCACTGGTGCCTCTTGGGCATGATAGGCATACAATGGATAAGCGACCCTGTTCTCATATTCCTCCAAAGGCATCTGCTTCGACAAGCGTCGCCTGATCTCTCCCAGCTTGGTTGAATCCGTAGCAACGGTCACGATGGAGACTCGGTTATGAGGCCCTTTTATTTCCGGCGAGTGCCGGCTTCTGGGGCCATGTCGATGATGCCGCTGACTGGAGGACGTCTGTCTCCGTCCCCGGCTATGGCTATGGCTCGTGGGCTTCTTGCTTCTTGTCTTGTCACGCTTAGACCGCTCTTCTGTTGACCGTCTCTTAGACTTGGTTCCGGTTTTCTGGCTATGATGGCGGGACCTCTGTCGTCCTCTGCTCACGATGCTACCCCGTGAACTGGAACTTGATGTTGATCCTACTCTGGTTGACAAGTCATTCATGGCGCGAACGGCGTCTAGACTTGAGCCTGTGGATAGAGCTAGAAGGGACTTGCTTTTGATCGGCCGTCCTTTCGGGTCATGAAATGAGCGGACCACGTCGGTCAGGGTGATTGTGAGTTTCCTCACAATGCGTCTAAGAGCTGATCGTGCAGGAGCTGGGACAGTCTTCAGAATAACAACTCATGCATTTTTATACAAACGAAACCAATGTAGATAGAAGTGACTTACCATCACCTTTTTCAAACCGAGAACCATCTTGCGAAAGTCGCGAAGCATATTCTCGACGCACTCGAGCTCTGTCGGATCGAAGTGAGATGCTCAGTGTTGAGCGCGTGTGGCTCAATGGCCCCGCATCCTCATCTTTAGGGAAGCCTTTCAGAAGAGACAGGCACTTGGTGTAAGTGCTCAACAGGGAGTTGACAGCAGTTCCGAAATTACCCATAGCTGTTGAGTAGCAGCTCGAGGTGCGTCGTGTCGCTGGTCAAAGCCACGGCTTGCAAATACAGGCCCGAGATCACTCAATCAGTAGTTACCGTATATGTACATTGGTAGTAGTTCGCAGGTGGCAAGGAGTTGCCTGTCCCAAGCAAGAGACTGCACGTGGGCAAAGAAATCCTTCAGAGCCACTGCTCGCTTCTTGAGGTACAGTGCAGTACAGAGTAGAGCCAGGGGCCAAGGCTTCTTACTTCTGCCGTGCTTAAGGTTGTGCTGCTGCACACAACCCAACCTGATGGCCGTTACGTACATGATGTGTACCTGCAGTTCAGGCTGTTTTCAATTGCTACGTCTCAGGGTTGAAGATGAATTTGGCATGACCCATACTTAGCTACCTAGGTACATACATAGGAGCAAAGATGAGGCCTTGGCCAACCTCACTTGGTCTACCGGTTCCAACCGGCCCTTGTGTTGAATTTGGAGGTCCATGCCCCGTACTGCGCACACACAGGCAGTGAGTGACACACGCGCGTGTACAGGATAATGCGAATCTCTATGATTTACAAGGTAGTTATGTACCATCAACCTCTGATCAGGACCTGGGGAGGGATCACATGCGTGCGGGCAACTTGGTCGATAACCTTGCATCAACGAACGGTAGGTAGGCGCCGATAAGGCGTACATACATACACACATACCTTACCGTACAGTACTGTATCACGCACGACCTCTAACTTACATGCATCCGATATCTGGACCACCTGTGGGACCGGGGGCATGGAGGAAGAGGCGATCTCATGGCTCATGCAACGAGTCGACGAGTCAAGAGCACATCACTTTTCTCGACCGCAATTTGGGGACTACCTAAGTACTTACCTACATACCTTAGGTACACGAGATACATTACACCATCAAGGTTGTTCAATCCGATGACGGGTTTGCCCTCGCGCCCATTGGCATCAAGTCCCTCCCGCTATTATTTTAGCATGTCGCTACCGTATCCGTAGAGTAGCAGCTACGGAACGGGGCCCGCCAGACCGGAGAGGTGACTGAGTACGGATAGCGAGTGGCCATTCATAAGGTACAGTAAAGGTAACTAGGTACTCCGTAGTAGGTAGGTACTAGGTTAGTAGGTAGTACCTACTATAGTTAACGGACGGGTGCGGGTGCGGGTGCGGGAACTACCTCCCAAGAGTCAAATTTTGTCCCTCCCGTCCAAAGAAAGTGGCAGGCTTGGCAACAAAGAGGGTGTGGGGGTGGACCAGCCAGAGGAGGTCTGCTAATCTGTGAGACCCCATGCAGATGCTTCCATCAATCACCATTGCGATTCCGGCCACGATCACAATCATTGCGCAAGGGCCCTAGTATGTACATACATACATACATATCAACTCTTGAGTCTTTTGATTTCTTGCGCCCGCCCGTTACAGATCGCGTGGCCGCCCTCCAACTCGACTTTCTGCCTCTTGATAGTCTCCGTCTCCGTCTCCGTCTCGACAAGCTTCAGGGACCAACCGTCAAGGGCCAATGGGAACTAGTAAAAGGGTGCGGCACGATCAGCCAAGCTTTTCATGTCAAGAGTTGAGACATTTTGTTTATCAATCGGACTCTGACTGATGTGGGATAACTTCTCACGGGTTCCATGCCAGGGGTCCCCTAAGGCAAGACAAGACAAGAAACCAGCGCGCCTTGCCCCAGGTAACCAAGATTTGGTTTTAGGGTACTCCGTACGGACGGCACTCGCGAAGAATTGTATGTATGTAACTTGACAACAGACCAACAAGATAACGACGCTATCTTCTCTTAGCTGGGACTCTACTGCATCCCCTGAGTTCCCCGTGGTCTAGCGTGGACCTAGATTTCTTCTGGCAATAGCCTGGAGTTGTGATGGTTCTCACCGCGTTCCATGGCCCTACCCTCAATACATGGAGGAGATTGTTGATCGTGGTCATGGGCAATCTCTGCTTTTATCCTCTCGGTGTTACTGGGCATGTACCTCAAGCAGTCGCTGGTAGCCACGGCTAACCCCCACTGTCTATAATCGTCGGCTTGTGGTGCCATGACCACCTGCGGGTCTTCTACGTGGGAGTTTGTGATACCACCAGCCGGCCTGCGGGCGCAGCCGGTCTAGGATTCGTGGGTTGTCCTGATGGCGAGACAAGTGCGGATGATAACGTCTCAAAAGCGGACCTTGGATATACCTAGAAACCGTTAACGGTCTACAGCCTCTCACGTGCTTTTATGCCACTGTTTCCAGGTACTGTCCTAACGCGGCCAGACGGAATCACACAACCCCAACATCCCTGAGCGTTCAAATCTCGACATCGCCCTGCTTTATGATTAGAGCCGCCCGCCTACCTTTCCCTGCCTTGCCTTGCCTTGCTGCACCTACCTACCTACCTACCTACAAGCTGCTGTTGTTTTTTTCTTCTTCTTCCGTGCTCCATCTCTCATATCTAAAAAGACTACCCCATCCCCATCCATACCCATCCGTACCCATTCTGTCCATATCAGGCTCCTACTGCCACCAACATTTCCATGGACGACCTATCTCGCCCTCGATTCCTCTCTTCGATACCTTGGTTTGACGCAACTTAATGTCACCCTCACCCTCTCGCTCTCCCCCACCGGCCTCGACGCCACAGCCCGACGAGTCTCAGCTACCAAAGGGTCAATGTCGGTATATCCTCATGATACCTGAGCTCAAGGGTCAGCGGTGCGGCTGCATGGGGTTCGATCACAACAAATCTTTGCCAGGCGCCACTTGCAACTGTGGTCATCTATCCTGCTTTCATGTTGCCAATGCCGATACCCCAACACCAAGCACTAACAAGTCCGAGATCGATGCGATTCAACAGCGAGTACGAGCCTTGGAAGAACTCGCAACCCCACGAGACCGTGATCGACTTTCTCATGTTGTTCGTCGCATCAGCGAGCTGGAAGAGACGGTCGAGAAGAACAAGGACGAAACCGACACTGAACTCAAAGGCTCATACCGCAACGCATCTGCTGCATGGGCGCTTGTTACACAATTGCAGCAACAGATTAAATGCTTGGAACAAGCCCTTCGATCACAAGGCGAACAGCTGGCAAGGACAGGGAGCGAAGTGGACGATTTGCGCAATCGTCAACTTGAGCTGCTAGATAGTGACGAGTGCTTGGAAGAGAGGATCGAAAAGTTGGAGAGTGCCGAGCCTTTATTGTCGCCTCCCCAAGACCCAGATCCAAGCGGTGCCACCGTCAACACCTTTCATCTATCGCCCATAACCACTGTCGCCTCACAGCTGCCGTTGAACTCAACACACGGATTGTCGATAAAGCCTACCGCATCAACCCAACCTCCTAGGTCATGGACAGTGCATGTGTCCTTGATGCCATCCAAGGACACGCCCTTCCCATTTGAAAAGGATACAACCTCATACAAGAGATGCTTGTCCCGTGGACTTCATCGTATGCTCGCAGTGGAAGGAGATGATGCCAAGTCTGTCACAGAGGCTGTATCACGAGCATTTGAACCTCTACTCAAAGGACGGCCGTGGGTTCCATTGCAAGCAAAGCTTTGCGATGCTGAGCGTCTACAAGGCTTGCCAATGTTAAGGCCCCTGGAGACCAGGCTCGTCCACGGTCCGTATGACCGTGCGTTCCTCAAACAACACTGCGCCGTGCTGGATGCCAGTGGCAAGATGGACTCATTATATATTGCAATGGAGCATGACTCGTTATCCTGGAACTTCTTGAAGAGGTCCCCGGTCTACCTGGACGGGCTAGAGTCCGCATGGGAGCGCGATAGCGTACTCGACAAAAAGGACGAGCAAGACCCGTTGTCCAGGGATCACGGCGATGAGGGTGACGAGTCACCGCCCGCCGGCAACATCGTTGGAGCTTTGACAGGCCTGAAGCGTAGCATGTCTGAGATTTCCTGCTCGTCTCTCGATGACACCGAATTACCGTTGGCCAAATTGCCACGAACATGCAAGACATCTCAACTCGAGATGCGACGCGGCGTAGAAACTGCAAGGTGATGTGCAGTATTGGAAAACTGGAAATGAACGACTTGGGTTTCTTTGAGGACAGGTGTAAACATCATGAAAGCGACTTTTTTTTACCGGCATACAATGGGGCGTTCAAACATGTGCTTGGGCAAGTACTGATACCTCGGGCATAGCATTGGCCTTTTTTTCTTTTTATTCAAAAGCGTGGCCGGGCTTGGTTAGGTTAAACAGGAATTGGAATTAGAATAAGAATATTAGATGATAGAGTGGCTATTTATGTACAAGAACAAAGAGTCTGACCATTGCTGATAATTTCATGGGTTTTAAACGTCTTCGAACTCTATCTCCTCGCTGTCTTCGTCCTCTTTTTGCTCTTGAGTATCTGGTCCAGCCAGTTTCACTTTTTTGGCGGCAGGGACATCTTCGAATAAGTCTTCTTCTTCTTCTTCTTCGTCGTCGTCGTCCTCTTCCTCATCTGATTTTTCTTGTGCTATCTCCGCCTTGAGCTTCTCAAATATGTCGTCTATTTGAGCATTGGCTACGGCCGGTGCTGCTGGGCCAGCATCTTTGCTGGACTCCTTCTTGACGATTGATGCAGTGCCAGAAGCAGCGCTTGCTGAGAAGGACTCCCCAGTGACTGTACTATTGGACATCCACGACGGAAGAGCATTTTGCTTCGCTATCTGCTCCTTGCGCGCCTGCTCTGCCGCCTTCTCGGCTTCTGTAGGGCCATCCGATGTTGAGATGTTAACTGCAATCGATTGCGGCCCTGTGTTGGTCAAGCCCTTGACCGCCATAGGTCGGTTCGCGCCAGAGTCTACTGCAGTAGTCTGAGCGCGCTGGTGTGTTTCGTCGCGCTTCACCGGGCGTGCTTTGGCAAATGCGCGATCGAAATCGCATTCAGGAATGTGGACGGCGTCGATCTTGGGAAGCAGTTCACTAATGAATTTGAACTGGTCATTGAGTCGCGTTGACTGCTCGTGCCCAGTCGATGTCCGGTCGGCCTCAAAGGTCAGAACATGAGAGCAGCGGTGGCATAAGAATCCTTCCGGGCCAACGTTGTCCAGAACCTCCATCGCCGTCCATTCTGCTTTGCAAAATGAGCAAAAGTACTCTTTTTTCTCGCTCGCAACTTGCGTAGTACCCTGTACTTCTTTATCGATAGTGTAAACGCGCCATTTGATGGCGTCTATTGTGGCTCGGTAGTCGATGTAATACCATGTTTTGTTGCTTGGTCTTGGGTTGCCTTCTCGGAGTTCTGATCGTGTGTGTCTGCACCGGGTCCAGTCAGTCAAGAGCTATTCGGCCGATATTCCCTTCACATACACCACCAAGAATCGATCCTCGCGTAGCTTTCCGCATATCTTGTGGAGTTCCTTTGTGTTGGTAGACATCAAGTAGGCCAAATCATCGTCTCGAAGCCTAGCAAGTTTCTGTGGTTAGCAACCAAGCACTTTTCCAGCACAGGAGTGTAATAGTCATACTCACGCCTCATGTAGAATAAGCGCATCGATCACAAGTATGTCGCGGGTTTCGTAAAACGCCCGCGCAACGGACTTGATAAGTGTGATTGCGAGATCCATGATGATGTTGGTTTCATGCGAGAATGTGATCGCGAATATCATGTGCAGGGGTATAACTTAGAGGTTTGATGACGTAATCAGATTATCAATATATGAAAATACTGCAGGCAACCAAGGGAAGAGTCACAGCTGTCTGCCTGCCTACTACCTAACCTGCCTGTGGTATTATTCATATGCTTAGTAGGTACGAGGTAAAGAAAGAGTTTCAGACGACAACAGTCCCTTAGGTAGCAATCAAGACTTGGAGCTAGATGGTCACGATGCAGGTTGAAATAGGCAGTGTCAGTTGATTAGTTGACAATGGGAACCATCATTCTGCCATAAGCTCCCCTTTGAGACGCCTCTATAGCTACATTCATCTGACACTACAAAGCAATGACCAACGCCAAGCAAGCCAGTCGGGCATGAGCATAAAGGAGAGTCTTTGTTTGGGTCTGTTCAGCAGAAGCCTCTCTACCTAGTCGCAGCCACAAAGTCGTAGATAGGTTGAGGAATAAACAACTTGAAAGGGTAGATTCATCACTTAATATCATTAGGCCTGCATTATTCATGCTTAACTCAGAGTTGCGGTGCTGGATGGCATAATGGCTTCCTTGGCCCATACGAAATTCCATGTCTCTTCCATGACGTTGTGCGCCAGACACCCAACTTTCCCCCTCAAGGTCCGAGAGGAATAGTCACAAAGATTCCAACTGTTTTAGCCTCACCTACACATATTGCCGCAGCTGTTTCATGTTAGTCAGAAATTGTCAAGGCCAGTAGAATAGGGAAACTCACATCTAGAGTAAGGGTTCTTGAACTATTGACCTCCTGGTCTCGGTAAACACCCACCAGGCTATCGCTGTCTTGGAATAGACCTGCCTTGAGACTGATCACAATGAATTGCATACCTGGACCACGATGGTCCTTGATGTACTTCTTGATCTTGTCCACGTTGGCGTTGTCTAAAGCGGCGTCCACTTCGTCAAGAACAAAGAAGGGGCTAGGCTGGTAGCTGTGAATAGCAAACAAGAGTGCCAGTGCTGCCATTGTCTTTTCGCCTCCAGACAAGTGCTCCATATCTCTGAAACGCTTCAGAGGCGGCATGGCATGATATTTAATACCAGACAGATAGGGCATGTCCGTGTCTTCCTCGATGTCCAAATAGGCTTGACCACCAAGAGGGTATGCTTCTGACCGGGTGAGATCCTTGTATACATGTGATATTTGCTCCTGGATATGGCTGAAGGCCTTGTTAAAGAGGTCATATCTTTTTTGCTTGACCCGGTTGAAGACCTCTTTGGCTTCGTGTGCCGCTGTTTTTGAATCTTCATACTCCTGATCTGTGACTCTCAGCCGGGACTCAACGCTTTCTAACCTTTCCATTGCTCGCATGTTGGGGTTCAGCTTCTCGAGCTCCGATGCCAGATTCGTAATCTTCTCTGATAGACTTTCTTCAACGCTCGGGTCATCTGACTGCATAGTGTTAGCGTTATCACTCACTGACTTTAAAAACAAACATTAGTCCTTACAGCTTTAAGTTCATCGTCAAGTCCACTAAAGTCAATGGTAATGCCGTGATCATCAAGTGCCATGCCCATCATCTCCTCATCATCTTCCTCATCGTCTATGTCCATGGCATCTGGGTCCTGGTTAAGCAGACGGTCGTCATTGGGGAGATTCTCCAATGTGCCCTCCGTAAGCGGGATGCGGATCTGCTCTAGTCGGCATCGTCGAAGTAATGCCGCTTTGCTAGCGCTGTTCTTCTGAACCACGGTCTCAAGGGAATTGATATCTTTCAGATAAGCTTCGATGTCCTTTGACCGCTTTTGAACTTCGAGCTTAGCCTCTGACACCTTCTGGTTCTTTTCGGTGAGCTCTGACTTATTCTCGTCTAGTGCCTCGCGAAGAGCTTCCAACTCTTCCTGCTCCTCACGCATCGCATTCTCAATGGCTTCCTTCTCTCTTGCATAAGACTTGATATCGTTTCTGAGCTTTCGGACATGGGCTTGATTGCGATCGATTCGCGCAGTAGCAGCTGCGTGGCGTTGCTGCTCCCACTGGAGTCGACTCGACAGTTTTTGCTTCTGGACTTCGAATTCATTGCGCTTTTCAGAGACCTCCTGCTCCAGCTTGCCTTGCGAGTCACGGTAGCTTCGAATATCGCTATAGCCGAGTCGTCTACAAAAATCTGCAAACACTTCATCTTCAACTCGTGCGATGGCAGTCCGAAATTCTTCGCACGTGGCAGTGGTGCTTTCAAGCTGGGATGCTTGTTCTTGGTATTTGGGCTCGAGCTCTCGAAGTTGCCTCTTTTGATTGTCCAGTTCGCGCTTCTTGCTAGCATGGTTCTTGTTGAAGGCTGCCAGTTCGTCTTTAATGGCTGCCAACCGCCTTTCGAGCCCGGACAAGTCAATTTGAAGGGTTTCTTCTTGGGAGCCCCGGCGGTCAGCCTTGGGCAGTCGGTCAATCTCATCCTTAAGCTTGGTGGCCATTCGCTGGAGATTCTGAACATCTGCCTCTTCGAAACGTCTCTTACTCTTCGACTCGGGTCCACGACCACCTGTCATCAGGCCTGCTTTATGGATGATGTAACCTTCCAATGTCACAGCTTTGACGGGAATCTTTTTTTCGTAACAAATGTGCTTGGCAATATCAAGAGTGTCACACACAACAGAGCTTCCACATGCATACGACATGGCACGCTCAACGGAAGAATCAAAGTCGATGGTATCAATCGTCAGCCGAGCGCCAGAAAACCCCTTGACGGCTGTGTTGACTGCGTTGACCTTGATGTTGTCCAGAGGGATGAATGTCATGGGCTGAAATCTTTGTTCCTTGAGGTATTGAACACATTCCACGCCGATTTTCTCGGAGTCGACGACGACAGCATCGAAGTCTCTCCCAAGTGCCACAATGACAGCTTCATCATACTTTTTCTGCTTGGGTTTGCATAGGTCACCGACTCGACCACGGACACCTGGAAACATGCGCTTCAAGGAGGTTACCATCTCTTTCATCCTAGCTTCCCTGTCGTTCTGGCGCCGACCATCATCAGCTTCTCTAAGCTTTCTAGCGACATCCTCGAGCTTCTCCTCAAGCTCAGTTCGCTTCTGATTGGTCCTGACGCGTTCTGATTGGAGTTTATTGAACTCCTTCTTTTTAGCTTCAATCTCTTGCGAAAGGTCTTTAGAGGTCGCCTGCGCTGCAGATTTGCGTTCCTCGGTGCTCAATAGTTCTGCCTCAATCTTTTCGATGCTTGCCGCAATGCTATCGACTTTGCCTTTCAGATTATTGACGGTTACTTCATCTGCTTTGCGCTGCCGGTCAAGGTTCTCAAGTTTGGCCTGATTAGAACCGGTCCTGGACATGAGCTGAGTTCGCAGTCTGTTGTACTCTCGGCGATCCTCATCGCTGATCTCGCGGCCCTGCTTCTTCATTTGTTCTTTGTAGTCGTTTTCGAAAACTTGACGGGCCTTCTCTACGCTGTCAATATCCTTCTGGACCTGGCGAACAACCTCGGCCTGCTCGTCACGTTCCCTGGTGGCCTTGGCGATTGCAGCCTGAAGTGTTTCAACTGCCTGCGTAGATTCATTGATCTTCTCCTCGATGGGAACAAGACTGTTCTCTTTATCCTCGATATCTCTTTCTTTGGCCTTGATCTCTTTGTCTAAACGGGCGACTTGCCTGTGAGCGGCAGCCTGTTCCTTCCTGGCCGCTTCAAGCCTCTTTTCAAAAGATTCCACATTGCGGCGCAGTTCTTTGAGATTTTCCTGATGATCCTGGATAGCGGCAAACGAATCCTCCATAGCTTTCTGGAAATGGTATAGTTTCCACAAACTATGTGCAACTATTGCCGCATCGCGCTCATCAGTCTTGTTCTGGAAGTTGTCTGCTTCCTTTTTCTGTTCCCTGTATTGCTTAATTTCCGAGTTGATGCCACGTCGTCTATGAAGCTGGAAGTTCTGGTTCTCGGCAGCCTGTTCAGCCTCGAGCTGTGTCTTCTCATATTCTGCCTTATACTCAAGACTTCCCGAGATTTGTTCGATCAGGCGCGTGAGATCCTGAGGGGATTGCGAAGCAATGGCCTCAACATCTCCTTGGAAGACGAGAAAGTTTCGTGCCTTGATAAGAATGTTCTCGCTCTCAAGAGACTCGTTGTATTGCTGGGCTGTGACAACGCGATCGTTGATTCGGTACTCGCTAGCTCCTTGGTTCGTGATGGAGCGCTTCCATTTCTGCTCCTCGCCAGCATCGTCTTCGTACACAGCCATGACCCATGCCGTTTTGGGGTCGCCACGGGAGGCTTTATCGTTACCATCAGCGTCACCGTTTGCGTCGCCATTGGTCTGCGCAGAACCGTCATCATTGATCTTGGCCGTTTTCAGGACTCGTCCGCGGTAAACGAGGTCTTTGAGGTGGGCGGAGCGTAGATGTGAGGACTTGATGCCCAGGACGAAAGATATGGCGTCCATGCTAGAGCTATGTTAGAGAGGCTCACTGGAGAGCGGGAGAAGCGGCATACGAGTTAGACTTGCCGGATCCATTGGGTCCAATGATAGAGGTGAAGTATGAGTCTCCAAAGAGAAGAACATGATGCCCTTTGTACGATTTGAAGTCTGTAGCGCAGGTTAGCTTAGATGGCGATCGTCTCGTCTGAGATTACGCGTGAGGGAAGACACACTAAACAACTCCAGACGAATAAGTTTGCCCATGATGAGGTCGTGGGGCAGCACGGCCGGGTATCTAGGAAAGAGAGTGGAAGGCGTGTAGTCGTGTAGTCGTGACCGGAGAATATGATGCTAAGGTAGGTTGATTAGAGGGGTCACTCCTGGTCTTGAGCTCAACCCGTAGTGTTGCTTGAGGGCGCGTCAAAGTGGTGGCCGGGGCTCGAATCGCGCAAACGAATAAAACCGGAATCAGGAGCGCGTGAATGGTATGCGCAACAGAGGCCGAGTTACGTTGCGAGATATGACAAGGTGCAACTAATAGCATGCATTATACTCCGTAGTCTACGAGAAATAGCGATGGATAGGTAGTCAAATTTCTGCGCGTGCCAGGAAAGTTGAAATGAAGGGTAACGCGTCGCGCGACTCGGCTTGAATTTGGAGTAGGTTTCCGATTGTACAGTACTTGATGAGTCGGGGGCTACCTTACCTACTGGTAGCAATTGCAGATGCGGGACCTTGGTTTCGAGCCAATCAAATAAGACCCTACCTTTTCGATACCTACCTTGTCTAGAGGAAGCGAGTCATTGTTGCCTCAGGCTTTCAATCATGGTCTAGCGCTTCAAGATGAAGCCTTCAAGCACCGTCTGAGGGCAGGGTATTGATCCATAGTGTTCACCAGATCAAATGCTTCCATCGGACATAAGCGACACGCATCAGCTGTTGGATGCAGGGCAGATAGGCGGGCAGGCTGAGACCAGGATGCAATCCGATATGTGGTCTAGAATTCATTCATAGCCAATTAGGTTCCGAGGAATCACCACGCAATGTCGAAACAGAGGTTGAAATCAATTCACATGATTACATTATCTTAGCACTTTGTGACTCGAGACTCTGCAAAGACCAAAGGGCAGTGCCATATGGGTGCAGGGTCGATCAGCCAGGTCTGGGAAGGCCATCAGCCTACACGATACAGTAGAGGTCAAATGAGTACCAAACAACAAAGTTCCTTCCTTATAGTGCCTCGATACATACTGTAAGTGAAGAGGATCTATGATGCAACAACTTACCAAGTTACATGGCAGTGGGAGGGAGATCTTTCCTGGCCGCAAAAGGCTTGTTTGATGGATGCTATTTTAATATCTGGGCGGATCGTCGACTCAAGTGGCGTGTCCGTACTACAGTACCCCTCGTAGTTCAGGGAATAGAGATATCTTTGATACTAGGCACCTAGGTATGCTAAGCTGAACTTCACTTATAAACTTTCCATAGGCTTTGGAAGAATATCTTGTGATACTCTTTAGCTAGTACATCTTTCTGACGTACCTTATGATTATTGGTTCTTTGTTACTTATAGGTACCTACCTTACCTAAGGTACCTTCATGCTTTAGGTTGAGAGCTGCCTGGGCCCGGATATGATGCACTCTTGTTCTTAGCGTAAGCGCATGTGCAAATGTCTCCACTTCCCCAACAAGCAAGCTTTCAGCCCAGTCATTTTAGTTACATTTCATCATCGGTTCCGGGGTCCATCAGCTTAGGTAGGTACCTAGTAGGCAGAAAACTCAGGACCTTGACCCTAAACGACAAAAGTATTCAGGCAAGTCGAGTCTAAGCTTAGGGGACTCTTTGCTGAGTTCAATTTAGCAGCCTCTTCCAAAGTCTTACTTGTAAGTTTTCTTGCTCCTCTAGGCCAGCACTGACTGGCTGGCTACTGAATGAATTAAGGCACTGGACTCTCCCTAGGTTGGTTGAGCTGCTGGCGTTGGTGGGCTTTGCCTGCTTCATACCATTCGCATTCTAACTACCAGTGCCTATCCATCCCACGTGCATGCTTCGTCACCGCTGGCGTTCTCTCTTGGTTTCACCTCGACTCCATCAAGCCTTTCTTCCACTTCCTCTTATCACTACCCCGATTTAGTTCCAATCTTGTCTGTCTCATCTCGTCTCGCCTTGCCTTATCTTCAACCTGGATAGGTCGCTTTTATTATCTGCTTCTCGACTCACCAGACCCCTTGGTCCAGCTCCAAGCCTCCAAGTGACACACTATTATAATCTGCTAGCTACCTACTCCTTGTCCACAGAACAGAGCTTGCTTGTATCAGGATCCTATATAAGTATCCGTGTCGCACTCCCTTGCACTGGGTACCCTCTACTCCTGCTGCTTTTAACACGCTTCCTCTCTGTTGTGAGTATTCCCTCTTTGGCGAGTACTGCCTTTACTCTCCTACTGTATTGCCCAGCTGACACATATTTCTTACCAAGACAAAAGCAACCACTTATACTTCGCTCTCAGCACGTGGACTTGAAGAAGCGCCCGAATCATGGATGACGATGCAAAGGGAGTCTCGGGTACTGCCCAAGGCCTCAAATCCGACAATATCTCAACCGATAGCGAGATCATCCTCACGCCTGATCATGAAGCTCCTTCGTCTCCGAACAACCCGCCCGCCGACTCTACCCTTCTTGACACTCCAATGATGGGTGCCACGACGCCCAGAGGCTCGATGCACTCGAGAAACCCGTCCTTTTCTGGTAGCAGTTCCAACCATGAGGACTGGGATGGCCTTCCACCTCTTGATCGCCTATCTGTGCTTGACCTTCTCGATAACTTTGCTCTTCCCCAGCAGCTCGAGAAGCTACAGAAGGGCATCTCAGCGCAGACAGACAAGGTCAGGCGTTCCAGGGAAGCGATCAAGACCAAGACACAATCTGCTCGGGATCGCATGGTCGAGGAGTGGAGACGCCGGGTCCCCGAGGCTGATGAACAGCTCGATCGGTACCGCAAACAGATGCAACGCCGTGTCGATAAGCTCGGGAAACGATGGAACGATACAAAGGTTATCAGTGTCAGAGAAAAGGTGTCCTTTATCTTTGGTGTTATGAACATATTCGTCAGCGGATACCTCATTGGCGCATACCCAGAATACTTTCATTTGTGGTACACCGCACAACTCTTGTATTTCATGCCAATTCGATTCTTCACATATCATCGACGTGGCTACCACTACTTCCTCGCAGACCTCTGCTACTTCACCAACCTACTACTGGCTCTCTCGATATGGGTATTTCCCGGCTCGAAGCGTCTCTTTACCGCCTCATACTGCCTGGCTTTTGGTAACAACGCAGTCGCCATTATCATGTGGCGCAATTCACTGGTCTTCCACAGTTTCGACAAAGTTACGTCGCTGTTCATCCACATCATGCCATGCGCGACCTTGCATTGTATCGTGCACTTGTTTTCGCCCGATGAGCAGAAAGAGCGATTCCCTGCAATTTGGACCATCAAGAATTCCCCTCCAGGCTCCCCAACCGCATATGCTAATGTAGTCTCGATGCTTGCTTGGAGTTCCTTGCCCTATATCTTCTGGCAGGTCTTGTACTACATCTTCATCACTGTGCGCCGAAGAGACAAGATTGCGGCTGGTCGGCCAACCTCGTTCACTTGGCTCAAGAAATCATATGCCAAAACCTGGCTGGGAAAGTTTGTACTCCGACAACCAGAGCACATGCAAGAGGCAACCTTCATGATGATTCAGTATTCCTATGCTCTTCTGACTATGCTTCCTTGCCCCTTATGGTTCCTGAGCCGTTGGGCTTCTGCAGGCTTCCTTATGGTGGTCTTTACTTGGAGTATCTATAATGGCGCCACATATTATATCGACGTATTTGGGGTACGCTTCCAGAAAGAGCTAGAGGCCATGAAGGCCGAGGTGGCTCAATGGCAAAATTCTCCCGAATACATGCCACTATCGCCTCTGCTACATCCCCGACCTGATGCATCCTCAGTCTCTCGCCAAGCTCAACAGGTAGCGGCTCCCTCAGCATCTACTGGCCAGATTCCGTCCATGAATGAGGTTGATCGAGAGAAGGACTTGATGGAGGGAACGTCTCTATCTAAAGATGATGTAAATCGACCTGTTAGTGTGGACAAAATCCCTCTTCTAGATGAAACACGAAGCTCTTCTGCTACCGGAGTTGTTGGGAATTTAGGTGACACAACACGTGGCAGACGAACGCGTTGAGCTTGGTCGATAACTTAAAAATCATACGTTCGCGCATGCCTTTGTAGTGGCATGGATTGGTTATGTGATGAGATCCTTACTTGCCTTTTTCTATTATAATGGTTTGTGATACTAAAGCAATGCCATGTTACTAGCGTTTACTGAACGTTTACCTGTCAATTGATTCTCACTGAAAGATATAATATTAGTTGAGGATACTCCAAACTACTGTGTTACTTCCAACAGCTCTCCTCAGTTGCATATCACTGTCGGCCTGAAGGAACATAGGCAGACTAGCATCACGTAAATAACATTTGATCATGACGAGCACCACAATTAGGGAGAGACCGTTCGCTGAACCTGAATGAAAAGGTTTGCCCCCGTCAGATTCATATTCATCAGGCATCTATCTACCTTCCCTTAGGGCAATCCGCTGTGATGTGCGGGCCGAAGGGCCTAAAGAACAGAAAACAATCGCTAAAGCTCGCCTCCTTGCTCGCTTGACCTGCCTGAAAGGTAAAGAGGGACACCTTTCCATCGTTAAACCCACCCTTTGATCCAAATGGGGTGTCATGATCCGTCACAAACCCCTGAGTCCCAAAAACCAGTAAAGCAATCCTGCCAACACCGCCTTCCCTAACCCACTGAAGCACCGAGTGAGTCCTGATACAACGCCAATAAATGCATAATGCAATAACCTTGGGGGTATGAATTGTAGCACACAGTATGCGACTTTCAAGAGTTCCAGGAACTCTTTGCACTGTGTCTGTAGTAAAAATGCGCATTCCATATGGTGTATGGTCATAGTCTAGAGCGAACATATCGAAATGCTTCTGAGCAGCTCGTAAAAATGATGCAAGGTAACCCCTGATGGTCATCAGCTGGAAGACTCAGCGAATAATGGCCAAGTCGGCAAGCCGACCTCCATTATCTCCGTCTTCTCGGGTCCCAGGTCTGCGGCCGAAGGTGGACCAGAATCTCAGGGTCTCATCTCCAGCGCCAGTCACGATTGTTCGGCCATCTGGGCTCATAGCCAAGTAAAGCACACGATAGGTATGGCCTGTGAGGCTGGCCACTTGGGTCATGGAAGGATACTTCCAGACAACAATCTGATTTTGGCTGTATCCATGCGTGGATACGATTTCATTCGAGTTTTTCGACCAAGCAATATTGCAAACCTGGCTGCCTGTATCGATCTCGTTGATAACTGAGCCCTTAACCGTGTCGTGGAAGATTATGCGACGGTCGGCAGTGCCGCCTCCAGAAGCCAGCAAGCCACGCTGATGGGGCGACCACGATATTGCTTTGACGGCTGCGGTGTGATCTGAAAACTTCCAAAGCGGTGTCTCCGAGAGCTTATCCCAGACCATGAGCTTGTTGTCATTGCCACCACTCGCTAGTTGACCGTCTTCGCAATTCCATTTGAGTCCACAGACTTCTTGTTTATGGCCGACCAGTTTCCTCAGCCACTGGTCCGGGGCCCGCACATCCCGATGATAGATCAACCGATCGCGGGATCCAGATGTGAGAATGTGGGTGTTCCAAGCGAGAGAACCTACTCTTGCTGTGTGTCCGGTCATTGTTCGTAGCCTGCGAGCCTTTTCCGCGTCCCAGATTTGTACAAGGCCTTTGCCCGTTCCTATAGCAAGGTGTGTGCCTTTTTGAATCCACGAAACGCTTGTGACAGTGTCATCATCAAGTGTGCAGAGCTTGTTGACTTTGCTAGTTTGCGCATTCCACATGTACACACTAGAGCCCAGGCCAACTCCGAGAATGTTGGCGCTTCCCCAGTCGACCAAGTTAAGGTAAAAGTCATCGGCTAGTTCGGGAGCATCGAGAACCTTGTAAGGAACCTTACTGACAGCTCTGGGTTGACGTCTGGGGCTCAGTAGCATTTGTTGACTTCCAAACCGCACTGGCGACAAGCTGTAAATCTCACTCCGAGTATCAAGGTTGGGACCATGCCGGCTTTGCGGTGTCTTTGAGGGAGTAGGGTGCCCCGCGACCTGATTGTGATGTCGAGGTGACATGTACGAGAAGAGATTTTTATGAGGAGTAGAAGGTGTTAATGATGATGGCAGTGATGAAGCTGTTGCATTCGTGGGAGGAGTGTGAGCCCGCGTGCCATCATTCGTGGGAATATGAGAGTTTGCAGGAAGGGCTTGGGTTGGGGTGAGGGTTGGGGTAGCTGCTTGCGGTACAGAGCTCTCGAAGAGCTCAGCACGTAGCAGATGGGAAAAGGTCCGGTTTGCTTCCTCCGCTGCCATTGCATGTCAATATATGAATTAGACAGGGTGTTTAGGAATCACATACTCTTCTGAAAATGGAGCTCGCCGTGCGGTGTACGTTTCTTTTGTTTCGATGGTGTGGCAGGAGATCCATCCTCATGCAATAGACTAAAGCTTGCTTGCAGGTCCTGGCCAGAGCGGGTCGGAATGAATCTGCAGGATGATGAGCATATGCGGCAGTCAAGGCAAGGGGTCAACAAACCGATCGCCATTTATTCGCTGCCGCTTACGATGGGGGCTAGCACCTGGAGTGCTCTCACGTTGCGGACGTTGAAACTCTCGGAGCAGCGCACTATCCACGGCATCGATGTCGAAAGGACTCGCGCGGGCACCTTCGCTTTTCCTTGCATTGCTGCGTAAAGCACGGTTTGTTGCGTTGTCGTGGCTATGTCGGGGTTCTAAACGGGCGCGATCTAAGCGGGGAGGTGTAGATGAGCGTGGAGTGGCGGTATGGCTCTTGGATTCGTCGATAGCTCGCTTTGCTGATTGATGATTCAAGCCAGTCATGCCCGCGGCTTCTGGAAGCGTCGCCATAGTTGCGGTATTGGCGATACAGTTTGCAGTCGAGGTACTGAAGGACTGTTGTAGCAGGTGGTGTTCAGGGTGCGCGCGTATTGAGATGAAGATTGTAAGGCAGTCGTAGGAGCGTCGTTTGGTTATTATTGATCAAGCGATGAGTATAAAGAGAGAGTCGAGGCGAGACGGTGAGGGTGCGGTCCCAAGCACCGTCCAGCTAGTATCAATCTTTGTTCGTTGTAAGGCGTTTATCGCATCGTCCCGATATTCTCGCAGAAACCCAGGCAGGAACTGGAAACGTTGATCACAATACTCGATGACGTTAATAAAGCGAGCTCGTACTTAATCAATAAAAGTAATATTATGCTGAAGAGAACCGATAGCCGTCGACTGAAGAAAGCGAGGAGGGACAGCCTGTGATGATGCACGACGCGATAGTCGACGATATGAGACGTGAGGTGCAAGATCCAAGTCGAACAGAGCCAGCAGTAGTGGAGGACGGAGGTTGAAGCGGGCGGGTGAGGTGCGGTAATGTCCAGCGCTGAGGTGGTGCTGGGCAGAAATGCGCTAGGGGTGGCGGGAAGAGGGTCGCAGCTCTCGTAAGGGATGGCTGTTGCTTGTTGCTGCTGGAGGGAGGTTGAACTGGGGCTCTCATCGCGCGCTAGAAACCGCCTGGCCAATCAGATAGCTCAGACATCAGAGCCAAACCCTCTGTGCCCCCCGGACGGGCTTGACAAGGAGGGACCGCGGGCGACCAGGAAACGCGCAGGTCAATAACAACAACCAAAATAATAGCAGAAGAACCGTGATTCTGTTATTGAACGCAATAGACCTGAACATAATAACACGCGATTGAGTGGATGGCTATTGTTCGTCGTGGGCAGGTGCTTTATTTCTCGATGGAACTTACTGATGCTCAATTGTTCTTCCCCGTTCCTTTTCTTCTTGAGACCGTTGAAACTACGGAGTATATTGTTCCTGTTTCCCCCTCTCTTATCAGGAGGGTCCGTATTGATTCATGATACTTAGTAGTACTCCGTACCTTACTTACCAACATTAGTAGGCAATCCGGGTATTCGGTTGATGCCGGCGAGCACATGGCACGGCATCTGTCTGCCTTTGCCATGGTGTCAGCTGCTGCGTCATTCTCAACGGCTGTGAGGAAAAGAGGTATCGACTCTGGAAGGAATCATCACCAACAATCGCATGTTGTACATTCGATTTCGATCTCAACAAGAAATAGAACTTTGACAAGGTATATATGATTATTTCACAGCCCCCGTAGTGATGATTGAAATTGATACTACTAGCCATTCAAACAGGTAACCATAATAAGCGTAAGGATATAAATATGTTGATGGTATTAAGAAGAAGTGCATACATTCGCCTCGTGCATGACTTGCACGTTTACAAAGACAACAACATGCACATGGGCAGTGCAACAAGAAGGGTGCGAGACCCAAGAAGTGGGAGAATTGAGGCTGATTCATTGCAATACCCACGAATATTTGTAAGGCCTGCTGCCCAGATGTTAGACGATCAATTGTTTTTATTTTGTTTGTATCTGATCTGGACAATCAATATCTTCGGAGCCGGTCTCGGAGCAGTCCGCAAGCTAATAAGGTAAGGTATGTATAACAAACAAGCGGGACGTTCCGCAGCTAGTTAGTCCAAACTTCATCGTTTGACGATCATGAGGGCGACATGCTTTACTCACATTCAGCATCTACGGATATACATACGTATATCGACATATCCCAGGTGCCTACGCCTCCCCAGGTGCCTACGCATCTAGACATCTGTGATCTTGAACCAATGTAGGTAGCTAGGTCAGTGACTGGATCGCAGCTGAACGTAACACGCGCGTATATAGCGCGATCTCTTTGCCCCAGCCTTTGAGGCTTAAGTCAATTGGTTGGCTCTGAACTGTCATCGATTGCATTGCTTGTTTGTGTCCTTTGTCTGTGGCCTCTCAGACAACCAGCGTGTCAGTGTCCAATAAGCGCCTGGCTCTGTCTACAGTGCTGTTACGAATGAGGAATACTGTTGACGCGATTCGCGTTAATCCGCGACGACACGCCACTCAACGCGTCTAAACCGCGTCGCTCTTTTCCCCTCTTGTCCCCTTTTTTCTTTTTCCCCCACCTGAATTCCAAAGGAATGTTTTGGCCAGATGATGGGTCGCAGCAACTGTGGCCGCGCGAATGGCTTCTAGAACTCCACTCCACAAGCTGATGTCGATTCTGGGGAGCAAGAAAACATCGGGCCTGGCATAGAGCGTCAAAATAAATTCAGCAAAGTTATCCTAAATTTATGCCAAGTTACCGAAGAGTTTTTTTGGTTTTTTTTGCTGTCACTTAGGTTTGAGGTCTCGAGTTTTCTTTTCTTCTTAGATAAGCTGTGGTAAATAACAACAATCGTCCATGCTGTACGATATATTGGGTGTTATTGTGCGCCCGACTGAAAACTTAACTCTCCAACACTTCGAGGTTCGATATCCTGCAGCTTGCGGTCATGGGAACCTTGGATCATCACTTCATTCTATTGTTCGTTCTTTGACGATGCCTCTAAAAATTGTTCTATCATGTCGAGGGCAGTCTCCCAACAGAGAACTCCCTCCATACCTTGCTGCGCCTTGTTCCTTCAAAGCACGGCCAAGCCACCCTGAAAATTGTGAAAATGAACAAAGAAAATATGGAATGGCGTTTTCAAGGGGTAAAAGAAAAGTAAAAAGAACGGTGTCAGTCAGGGATATATATGTATGCGCAACAAAATAAAGGCCCCAAGGTCCGAATGTTGGAAAGGGCCGGCATGTTAGTGAGTGTGTCCCGCACCACTAGCACACGAGCACTGGACTCATTCCATTGTTTCATGCTTGGGCCTCTGCTTGCGCGAGCAGTCTCTCTCGCCATCCATTGCAGACCTCCTCGAATCCGCCAATTACATCTCCACACACTCCTGCACATTCTCGCTTCTCCAGACGTTCTCCCCAATTGCCCCTTTTCAGCCATCGCTCGCCCTCCTCTCTAAGCTCCTCTTCCCTCCTCATCTCAGCCACAATCTCCTTTGCGCTCTTCAGTCTTCTTGTCGCCATTGTCGTTGTCTGGCGAGACATGTGTAGTGTGTCGGAGAGGTAATTGAGGTTTTGGACAAGCTCAGTAGTAAGGGTGTGGAGGCTAGTTAAGGAGTGGAAGGCCGATGTTGAAGGCCGCGGCATGGCATCAGAGAGGTTTAAGAGCAACGGTATCAAGTCGTCAATAGTCTCTGGGTCTGGCGGTGCAACGAGAGGGGACAGCAGAGAGAAGGACAGGTTATGGATCTGGCGAGATTGGTGATTCAGGTGCGTGGTCAACGCCGAGTGTGCCGTTATCAACCTATGATCTATGTTAGCCTCAACTTATATCAAAAGCGCCATCACATCTACAGACCTTGAGGCGCTCGCTTCAACACTTGACTGGGAGCCGAGGTCCCGCAGGGCGTTGGTTACTCTCCTGAAAACATCGTCTGCTGGGCCACCGTAGTTCTCTGTTCCTCTCCGAGCCAGCGACTCTACAGCATCCATTTTGGACACCAAGCCCGGTGGCATACCAGGGGAATCCAGGTCGGATTCCGAGCCATATTCACTGCCATCGTAATTACTAGTTTGACGCTGGTGTTTCCGTCGAGGTGAGAGAAGTGTTAGGTTCATAGCCTTTGCCCTATCACTTCCTTGCTTTTTTGGACTGCTGGTGTCTTCGGTATCTTCAATCTCGTCCATCTGATCATTGCTCTGTCCTTCCCCTTCACCTCCGAACATGTCACTGTTGACATCACCATCTGTGTATTCTCCTTCGTCTCCTGAGTCAGAAAAGGCATCGGCAAGCTCATCAGCTAGGTTGCCCATGCCGTTTCCACCCAAGTCGGATGCATCCTGCTGATTGAAGCTGTTCTGGAACGGGGTTGAAGGTTCTTGCACCGATGACTTGGAGAGTCTTCGGGCTTGGGGCGAGCCGGAGAAGCTATCGAAGGCGGACGAGTTCCGAGAGTGTCTGGGAGTATGCGGCGATGATGGCATTTTTGATGCGTCGAACTGCAGATGCAGGAGTCCTCCCACAACCTGACTAGGTAGATTCACAGGCCTGTGACTACCACGGTTCCACCGCCAAATGCAGCGGATTGGACACCGCCTTATTTCTCGAGTCGCGGTATGAATCAGGAAGCTTCAGGTACTTTTATCGATTCTCTCTCGCCGTAAAATATTGTATCGCAGAGCTAGTGGTTGCTTGATCTCCTGTCAAAATGGGGGATGTCGAGGGAGGGTCGGCGACGCTTGAAATGATATCGGCTTAGGTGACCAGGGACCCTTATTAGGTACTTGCTAACCACTAAATTATTGATCACACCAAATTGGCCGCCAACAAAAGGACAGGACAACGAACGAGCCGAGCTCCCAGGATGTCCCATATGCTTAAGGTTTGTTTCTTTATGCGATATGCCATATCTCCTTTCGGTGGTACACAATCTTGCCAGTACATACGGAGTACATCCCAGGGTATTTCGACTCGACCGAACTATCACAGCGGTTATTACGGAGTACTTGTAGTATTTCTTGATATACCTAGTCGTGGCGGCTCGATGTTGGTACCTTGCGAAACACAGAGGGGGCCGTGCCAGGACTGGCGCTAATGCGGGCAAAGGGTACGGATACAAGTATTGGATTTGTGTTAGTGCCAGCCCAGTGGACGAGATAATGTTATGCAGAATTGTCTACTCCGTAACTACGGAACAAAACGGTTCCATCCAACATTTGTGGCTTATTAGGTTGCCTCCAAATAAATCGCACAGCCACGCTACATCAAGCTCTCGCGGGGCACTCTGAAGTTCGGCTTTCTCATGTACATCTCTCGTTTGCATCAGGCACGCCCCCAAACTGTGTCGCTTTCGCTTCGTTAGCTCAAGACATACAAACTCTAGCTTCTTACAGCTATTCCTTTACACAAAGTGTGGCTCCTATAGTTCTTCATCAGAAGACGCAAAAGCAGCTCTAAATATGGCGACGTTTCGGCGGTTTCAACCTGGCGATGTGAATAAGTTTTCTAAGTGCAATCTAGACCCTTTCACGGAAACTTACGAGCTCAATTTCTACCTCCAATACCATGCAAAGTGGCCAGCTCTCTTTCAAGTTTGTGAGGATATGGATGGAAACATTGTTGGATATAGTGAGATTTATCCTTTACATTCAGTACCAGCTTGTCGAGGCTAACGTATTGACTGACAGTCATGGGCAAGGTCGAGTCTTCTCCGGACGCCTACAAATTCTCCGAGCATTACCTACCATGGCACGCTCACATAACGGCGCTCACTGTTGCCCCAGAAGCAAGAAGGTCTGGCATTGCAAAGATCCTAACCGATCAGCTGGAAGTCGCAGCTGATGCTGAGAACGCCTGGTTCGTGGACTTGTTCGTTCGAAGCAGCAACCACAGGGCCATCGCCCTTTACAAGAATCTGGGTTACAGCGTGTTCCGCGTGGTGAAGGACTATTACGGTGACCACGCTACGGACCCTTCCAGGGCGAGCGAGGATGCACTCGACATGCGCAAGCCCATGAAGCGAGACAAGGATCGTCAGCACATTCGAGATGATGGAGAAACCCATATGGTTGATCCAGAGGATGTTTGGTAACCGGTATCAATGTGTGCTTGTCCTTTCCATCACTCCATCAAGCTTGAAACTCAACTCAAAATCCAGTGTATAGGCTTACCGCCCCTATCATGACATGGTGAGTACTAACCATTCATATCCAGGCTCCATCCACTTCATAAACGCTCCCACTCACAAAGGTACTCTCAGGGCCGAGGAGGAAAGCTATCACATTGGCACACTCTTCTGACGTACCTTGGCGCTGGAAGGCAGTTGGTTCGTCGAACGCGGCGTCTTCTGGTCGGTTGTGCATATCCCATGCCTTCTTCATCAATGGGGTATATATGGCTCCGGGGGCAACAGCGTTGACTCGCACTTCTCGGTGGCCGTTCTCCTTTGCTGCCGCTCTTGTCAGCCCAACTATTCCGTGCTTGCTGGCATCATAGGCGCCGTGCTTGGCGAATCCTGATTATACTGGTCAGCTTTAGAGATCCCATTTATGTGCAGTTCAAACCTGCCCTTGATGCCATGAATAGAAGCAACGTTGACGATGGAGCCTCCGTCTACTATCCTATTGAGCTGCGCCCGCAGACAATACATTGTTCCTGTCAAGTTCACAACGATGATCTTATGCCACTCTTCGTCCTCAAGTTCCGCTACGGCACGAAGACCGTGGTGCTTCCCAATGATACCAGCCACGTTAGCTGCCCCATCGAATCTCCCATATTTCTGAACAGTAGCGTCTAGCCAGTCCTCAACTTGGGGCCGTTGTGAGACGTCGACACGGGAAACTAGCGCCTCGATGCCCTGCTCGTCAAAGTATGCTGTGGCAGTTGTAATGGCATTGAGGTCAATGTCGGCGATGCTCACGGTAGCCCCGCATTTTGCAAGAACTTTGGCTGTTGCGAAGCCGATTCCGCTTGCACCGCCAGTCAGCGCATAAACTTTTCCTTTAAGTGACATTGTCTGTGGCTTCCAGGTCGTAAGTTGACTATTCGGTAGCAAGTGAGGAATGGGTCAGATACGATGGCACATAATGATATTTACATATATAGATATACGCTTGAGCTTCATGGCTGACTGGATCGAGATTCCCCGCTTGAAACAGCCGGTGGTTAATTTGGGGAATAATTGACATTGTACTGGATGTGTAGGATATACATGAAGCTCTAGGGTAGGCACTTGAAAGTAGCCTGTGACGGTTCTGCTTGACTTCCTCTAGTCTTATGATCACCTACCCATTGATATCCTACCTATAGGAATGAGGTCGCATAGGGTATGCTGTGCAGCTTGTACGAAAGCTCGGCCTTTCAAATGAAGCTTAGACTGCTGAATGCAACGAGGTACTTTACCTACAACATCTCTTGTACATTTATATGCAGGACAATATTATATCCATCAGAGGGCGGATGGGGTAGCACTGTATGCAATAAGGGAATTAGGTACCAGTTGTCAAACTGTCGGTTGCTGCGGGCTTGAATGGACAGTGTCCTCTCTAGACAACGACACTGGCTTGCAGCTGAGGCGATACCTTAAACTCGACTTGTTTTTCACCCACGTACCAGCACCTACTTTTGTTCAGGTAGGTACCTCAGCCTCAGCAATCATCGCTTCCAGACAACAGCCCCGGCTGTCCCCTGCTAGTGGAGGTTGGGTAGTTAGTTGCCTCGCTGACGGGCAGCGCCAACGTCGCCCTTGTCCCTATCAATTTCCAACCAAACATGGGCAAGAACGCACGCCTCGATTCATCATCCGTCCCCATCACCAGACCCATCCACTTCCAAGCCATCTCGTCTGGTGCTGTTTGCCCATCACCATCGCGTACGTTTTACCTTTGGCCTAACCGAAGTCTTTCTACTTGGCCAACGAATCTAGAGATTTCTTTGTTCTTTCTCTTTGTTGCACAGCATTCTCAATAGAACCGCTGCCAACATAGTTGCCGTATTCCCAGGCCCTCCTTTTTTTATCCTCGTTTTATCACACTTATTAATTCTCGGCTTTGCTGCCTTGCGCCGCCTTTGGTTTTCCCTTTCCCCTTACGCCGACTTTTTTTTCCCTCCCTTCTTCAACATCGCCTCTTCACCAAACCAGCCTGCGCGTGAGCTATTCATCGTCAGCGACCGCACCTAAACCATTTCTGGCCTCCTTGTCTATTTTCTATCTTTCCAGACAAAACCAAAGCAATAGAGATGGCTACCACCGCGATGGATTACGAGGCTGCCAATGGCGACCGGTACGAAGGTTCGTAGTCAGCTCCAAGCGCGTTGATGCACGCGCTTCCTTGCTCTTCATCACTGTTTATGTGAACAACACTCCATCAAATTCGCCTGCCGCACTCTCGACTCATCACCCTCCCGTCACCCGATCAGCCCATCCTCCTATTCTATATTTTCAGCTCCGCAAGTGGCTAACCGGCCTGTTCTAGATGAGGCTCCTCGATATGAGCGCGACAACCGCAGTGCTTCGCCTCGCCCTCGTGATGACAACGAAGGTAGCCGCCGTCGCTCCGCCTCACCCGGCGGCCATGGTGACAGGTTTGTTGCAATGAGTCCCACCTCATCGACAAATACTGACATATATATCCACAATAGCAACATGAAGGACGTGTCTGCCTCCCGGGACGACGATGATGGTGCTATCAACCCTGGGTCCAACCTCTTTGTCACAGGTATCCACCCCAAGCTTTCCGAAGCTGAGGTGTCCAAGATGTTTGAGAAATATGGCGATGTTGAGAAGTGCCAAATTATGCGTGACCCGCACACCAAAGAGTCTCGCGGATTTGGCTTTGTCAAGATGGTCACATCTGAACAAGCCGAAGCTGCCAAAGAGGGTCTTCAGGGCGAACAGATCGAGGGTCGCACTTTGAGCATTGAGAAGGCCCGCCGAGCCCGCCCTCGTACCCCGACTCCTGGCAAATACTTTGGCCCACCCAAGCGAGGTAAGGCATCCCAGTAGCGACATGATGAGTATTGTACTGATCAGTCATAGAGCCTCGTCCTGGACGTTACGATGATCGCCGACGTGGTGGTTACGGTGGTGGTGGTGGCGGCGGTGGCGGTTACGGCCGTGATGACCCTTACCGCTACCGTGGCTACGATCGCAACTACGAGCGACGTTATGAGGACCGTGGAGGTGGTTACGGTGGCAGCAGCGGCGGAGGAGGTGGTGGTGGCCGCGACTATGACCGCAGCTATCGTGATGAGCGTCGTTACGAGGATCGAGGCGGCTATGGTGGCCGCGATTATGATCGAGGCTATGAACGCCGTGACCGTGACGAGGGCTACGGCCGCGATCGCTACGGAGGAGGAGGCGGCGGAGGCGGTCGTGAAGAGCGAGACCGCTATGGCCCTCGGGGAGGCCCTGGAGGTTCTGGCTATGAACGTGGTGGTGACCGATACGAACGCGGAGGCGACCGAGATGCTGCTCGAACTCGCGACCCAGCTGCCAGCGCCGGAGGAGCTGGTTATGGCGAATCCGCCTCTCGATCTGAGGCACGCGATACCTATGGAGGTTCGACCTACTACTGACTGTCTCCCAATTATTTATCCGCTAACCCCACCAGGCGCTCCCGATCGTAACATTCAGTAAACGCCTGATGTTTGCCACGACTCGACTGAAAGAACAGTCTGTGGGATCACACTTCCATTCTCCTTTCCTCTACTAACCCCGTAACTTTGCTTGTTCAATTTTCTTCTGTCAACTGTTATTTACTCGTTGTTTTCTTATCTTTCATGGACCACAGCAGACTGAATCGGGCTCTGCTCACACAGGAGTTTAGTGTGATTGCGACAGTTAAGGGATTGGAATCAAAAATGGGTACTCGGCCTGCGTCACTTGAGTTTTCTTGTTGCTGGTCGTCGGTTTCGCAACAAGGTCACAGAAGGACCACATTTGGCAGCTTCCGGATCTTTGCAAATCAAACACTTCATCAGTCATCCATCGCGTCTTCGACGACTTTATGATAGCTATTGCCAGCACAACATCAACCAGATGTCGACTCCGGCCTAATCGGTGAATCACATGGACTATCAAACTCAACTTCGAATGCGGCCTCGCGACTCAACTGCCCGTGCTGTCCTCGTATCACATACATATACTATTATGGGGTATGCGAGACGGCCACTTGTGGCTGTTGCTCTGCTCTGCTCGTCCTGACTGACTTTAGTTATTGACTCAGACGCCTGTAAATGTTTCACCCACCGCCAATCAAATCACACATCGCTGTAAAACAACTTGACACCCCCTACAACTCTGACAATCAATCAATGAAACCGCTATCGCTAGGCTCACGCGTGGGATTAGAATGATTCTTGGCTTTCGGCGATTCGGTACACGAAGTCCTCTCAACCACCGTCTGCTCACCAAGCTCCCCCAACATACCCCTGGGATTATGATTCTCAGCAAACCTGTCGCCAACACCCAGCCTAATTCTTGCAAAACCACAGGACTGGACCCGTGTACTGGTAAGGACTGCAAGTTGTGATCCTGCTGACTGAATGGTAGGGTGATCCCCCAAACTGGATATATTCATATACGTGAGTAACCGCCGATGTTTTCGCTGCCAAAGGTCCAAACAGTGAGTTGGGCCAATGCTCCTTTGAGGGCCGACTTGAACAAGAGTCGTAGCTGTGCGGAAATGCTCTTTCAATTTCCCATCACTCAATAGGGGTTACAAAGGAGCATGCATGCGTCCATGGAGCATCCATCTAGCGATGCATGCATTTGACTTTGCGTTGTATTCATTTCAAAGAACATCGAGAAGTTGGCTGTAATGAACATCTGCCACAGAAGCATTCTCCCAACTAGTTTCAGTTTATTATCAACCCTCTTCCCTTGATGCACCTGACGTCTCCACGCTTATTCAGCTCGGTATTTTGACCTGTTGGTCACTTTTGGGACAGTTATAGCTTCGTATTATATGTGTAAGTAGGAAACGAAATAGGGATGATTCCCTCAACTGATAGTGAGGACCCAGCCCACCTGCATCCTTCGCATGGCCATTGAAAATGTAAACAACTTTGATGTCTAGTCGATTGCGTTGAATGTCCGCATTTGGTGACCTGAGGTTTCCAACGAACCCAACCTGCTATTTCAAGGCTGCTTCCTCACCCCCTGATGAATGGTCTCCAATGAGGCACACGTCTGATTACTGCTGGCCACTTGTAGGTCGCTTTGGATTTGCTCCAAGCAGCCACCCCACGCCAGATACCAGTGTACCAGTCGCAGCCTCTCTTAGCTGATCCCTCTTCCTTGTTCTGTTCTGCTCGTGCAACTCGGACTCAGAGGACTCGGACTCTGCATTCGTCTTATCTGATGTAAAAGAACCCTGCAAGCTTGACAACACAGGTAGGTTCCTGGACGCGACCCTGGCTGTGGCTCTAGAAAGATCGAAGAGAGACATTGGCGCTTCCTCGGCTTGACGAGCTGTCGCGCTGGCAGATATGTTGCGGGGTGGATAAGCCTTATCTGGGCCTGGTGTATCGAACGAGCCAGGGAGACCCGAAAGGTCACCTGCGGTATCCCAAGCAGCCTCTCGAGCAGCCTCCTCCTTAATTGCAGCATCCAATTGCTCTTCGCAACGACGGAAGGTCTTCAACACTTCCTGCAGCTGAGGCGGGGGAGCTAACCGTAGAGAAGTTGCTAGGCACTCAATCCGCTGCTCGAGATGGCGTATCTCGGGATTTCCACTTGCCGTTCCGAGATGCGTTGGCTTCTGGGATCTCTCCGTGCGGACATATTTGCCAGCGTCAAGTGCTGCCTTCCATGACCATTCGTCAGATATGCCTGCAGTCTGCGACTTATGCACATTCTCATCGGCACCAAGACGGGTTACCACGTAAGAGTATGCAGTTTCGAAGTCGTCTTCGCGCAAAGCAGCTTCGATGCACATGGCAACGATTCGTTTTGTGACCAATGATTTGACCGCGTCTTGATCCTCTGTTATCGGCTGCTGCTTTCCTGGCCTCACGTAAATTGGCAAATTCGCATGGATCATGTTGTTTCCCAGTTCCTCAAACTCTTGCAAACGTGTGTATGCTTTGGGATTTTGTTCTAGAACCTTTTCGATGATCGAGATCGGATCAGAGTGCACTCGGAGTACAACCGGACTGAAAGGTTCGCCTTGTTTGAGTACCAGGCGATAGTCGCTCAAGGCATGAGTAGCCTTCAATAATGCTTCGATGCGTTTTCTGACGGAATGATTTGTACCCAACGTTCTCGGAAAAGCTTTGAGGCTGATTTAATCGTCAACAATGTTTGCCCCGAGGACATAATAACTGACTTACATTTCATCGCATCTTTTTAATCCCCCTCTATTCCGGTTTGGATTCGAAGCATTATCGAATGCCCCGAGAGCTGCGTTTTGTGCAGTGTTTAGCACGGCAGATACTGACAGAGGCGCATCTGGCCCTTCTTGATCGTAAAGGGTTCTTGCTAGGTTGTATCCTAAGGCGTGTCAGGTATAATTTGGCCACATAAGACATGCTCATGATACATACGTGAGCGCGAAAGCATGGCTTTCAAAAGCTCTGTCTCGATGAACTCCAGGGTCACCTTGCCAAATATGCCTAGCAAAGTTTCGTCTCTGGTAGACTTTAGACTGTTTCCCCAACCATGCAGCCATAGTATCTCTTTTCGTGCCCGGATCCAGAAACCGTCGTCATCAGAGGCACGAGTTGGAAGGTTTCGTATAAGACGGCCAATTTGCGATTTTTGTTCCTGCTGATCCTGAATAAACGCTAGATCTCCAGCTTTACGAATTGTGCAGGGAACGCCCGAGTGGGTAAGAAGATAAGCGCTTTGGATGAGAGCAGGGAGAAGATCGAGAGATTCCTCTTTGGGTGTTGTCAGAGGATTTGAGCCTTGTAGTAGGTCGTTACGTAGGTATGTCGCAGCTTTGGCTCCACCAAATGCATCTATATCGAAAGGCGGAACAGGGGCAAGATTTTCTACTGCGGTTTGAAGTGTTATATCGGATTCTTCATCCAAAAGAGACCGGATCTTGTTGTAAATTCTGAAGGCTGCCTCCAAAGCCCCCAAGTCGGGATCAGAGACAAGATATGCAGAAGCTAGGACGGCCCTGGCATAAGAGCGGTCGAGATACTGCTGTTGGTTTTCCTGAAGCCACGAGCCGGCATCGTTTCCCAGGTCTATATCCGATGGCCCATCCCAGGATTCAACGGCTTTGAGAGCGACTGGCCAGGAAGTTGCCGCTTTAGAGGCGAGCCATTTGAGAGCCTGCTCCCAACCAGGACACGATAATTCATGCGCTGTATCCGTATCGTGTGCTACATCTTGGTCAAAGGCCTCTCGTTTCCACCTCGATTCGTTATGTAGCCAAGGCCCGACAAGCCCACGCAGATCACGGCCAGCTAGGCCAAACTCGTCATCGACGGCACCTGTCTCAGCCAGGAGATAATCGATGGCTATTCTGTCAGGCAGATTCTGGAACTCAAGCAGCGGATACCGTATGGGTCTTTGTGGATAATACTCGTAGTTTCGTCTGACCAGAGGGAGAACCGTTGAGATCATCCACGTGTGAAGCTCACGCGAATGCTGCAGGAATGGGGACACCAGGTTGGGGACTTGTGGTAGCATGCCTGCTTCTTCGTCCATTCTGTAAGCCCTCAAAAGTAAGAAAGAGGTGAGTGGATCAGCCTCGTGAGCGAGAGTGAGAGGCACATCAGTATTTTTTAGAGAGCGAAGATGAAGTTTCTTGACTTTTCTTGAAGCCTGATCTTCTGTTATACTTTGAACAGAAGAAGTGTCGAGCTGGTAGTCTGGATTTGTCTGTGATGGCGACTCGCCACTGGCAATGGCTTGTATGAGAGGTACATACACTGCCGGACTGAGGGTTTCGGGAAGATATGTGAGAATGATTCGGAGTACCAGCTCTGGCCGTAGTATTACGGCATGCTGACCAATGAGATAGGTCAAGCTATCGATGTCGGCGATGGTTGCGAAGTGTACAGCCAAGAGCACCAGCTTCGCAGGACCCAGCGTGACATGAGCCGCCATGATGATGATGATGATGATGATGATGATGATGATAGTATTCCCAGTCGGATAAAAGATTCAAAGAGAGCATAAATGTTGGTGAAACTTTTAGAAATAGTTTCAATTTGGTTTGGAAAAGGAGAGCTTCAACTAACAAAGTGGCAGGTTGGTTGGTTACCTTCAAGTTATTAGCACCTCCACTCTCCTCTGGTACTGAACAGAGTGGACCAAATTAAGGTGTGCCTTGGTTTGTGTAGCTACAGCCACACACATTACGCCACACTATAGGACACAGGCATGAGCATCTGTGGCGGTTCAAGCATTAAGGTACCTATTTTCAGTGAGCCGATAGGATCCACTTCACCATCCAATCCACGGGCACCCATTTGCTACTCGGCCAAGGTACGGGTGAATTCAAGAGCCGGCCGGAGGCACTTCACGATTTCAACGTCAAACGAACCGCGATTCAACGATCAGATACTGCCCGACCCGCGCAAAGCCCGACACATACTCAATTGGCTCAAGATGGCGTCGGGATACGGCATGAACGGCGGTAAGTCTATCAATGGAGCTTCCACGCTCAACCAGTCAAACATTCCTTGGACTGACGACATCTACCCGGACTCTAGGCGTTGGCCGCTGCTTTCCCTTCTGGCAGGAGGTTATGGGATGCTATGTGGTCAACACCACTGCCGCTGATGACTCTGGCAAGAAGAAGTGTGGTCTGGTTCTCGAAGATTACTACGAGTGCCTCCACCACAAGAAGGAGGTAGGTTGAAGCATGCAGATTCGGCGTTGCTTTCGGCATGGTAGGACAGTTGAACTAACAGCAATCGACAGCATGCTCGAGCTCTCGCCATGCAAGCCGCCTACGCCCGAAGCGAATCCGCCACAGCGCGCGATGATGCGCCCAGCGTTAAACAAATAAGGAGTCTAGGGCTCATCGACAAGGAGGAAGACACGAAGAAGGTGCTGGGACAAAGCTAGACGACGGATGGATCTGGAAATACTCAATGAATGATACTCGAATGCTATTTATGCTAGCCGAGTTACCTGTATCGCTCAGCTACATGTGAAGGAATAAACCTTTGTTTCGCTCAAGCTGCCCATTGTGACAACGCCTAAACCAGCTGGAACTTTTGACAAGCCATCAACGCTCGGACTGCCAGTTCCTTCGATATGAAATAACTATTTAGTAATCCATTTTTGGAAAAATTCTACAGCAATACCACCAAGCAGGTTAGCATTGTGCTCAGAATCTTGTTGACATATGCAGCCATGTGATATAACTCGGGCCAAGGGCGCGCCTGACTGAAAATTGATTCATTGTAATATGTCCAAGTCCAAGAGCAGCAGGAACCAAGCAAGGCACAAGCCCCAGAGAGGGAAAGGTGCGTACCTACCTAGGTACCTAAGGTAGGTAGGTAACTGGTCATATTTGCCAGCCGACAACAGCTGGCCGCCAGTTCCCCCTCCCATCCACAATCACCAAGCAGCCCGGATCTCCTTACCTACTCTCAGTGAGCGTATATTGTTACTTAGGTTGTGGCAGGCCGACCCTCAAAGACGCCTTTCCTTCATCATCGCCAGTAAAGGGCCTTCTCGGATTGCTGGGTATCTGCTAGAGCTTGTGCAACATGCCTTCTCTTGAGGGAATTGAAGTTGCGATCGTTACTCAGTCCGAAATGGCCAAGCTCCCCGAGTTTCCTCTCTCGAATTCATCCTATCAGGGTGTTCTGCCGTCTGCTTATCAACTGTCTTGCTCAAGTCTTGCGGCCTCGAGCCGACTTGGTTCGTTACCACGCCAACTTCGGAAGACCAGTCCTCGGATTTCTGTCTACATCCCCTCAGACCCAGGTTTGTCTTTGTTCGAGCCAAAGCCTCCAAGGAGCACTGTCTGACTGGGTTTAGGATCGCGATTTGGAATCCACTATGCACTCAGCGAAACGTCACAACTGCCACGCTACTTGTATTTCAAGATTTTCATGAATGGCAGAAATGTCACAAACTGTGGCGTGAGGGTTCTCGACGGAGCTTCAGGTTCCATCACACGCTCCCTCTGTGAGCCAAGCGAGCGCTGGAAATACAGGGAAGATGGGGTGTTGCGCATCAGGGACGGGATAGAGGCCCGTTGCTTCTCCTTTCTGCCACACGCGCATCAATCAGTTGCAGAAGATGGCGGCTTGATAGAGGTTCAAGTCTTTCGGGCCAAGGGCCGAATTCGAAGGTTTCCCATACTAGAAAGCCACCGCGGTCAGGAGTCATACGGTATTGGGTTGGTGTGCCTTGCGTAGATGTTCAGTGATGGTTGGCTAATAAGTTGCAGGTCGCCCTCTGGTGGTCTTCTCGATTCACCAGAGGAAGCCGGTTTCTACGATTGGATTCTAATGGACTCAAAAGAGTCACCTTTCGTCTCTTTCCGGTTTCTCTATAGATCGTTACTAAACCTGCGTCAACTGAGCCTCGCACCGGATCCCGAGTCGGACGAAAGTTCAGTCGACATGGAAGAGGACATGGCTGAGCACGCGAGCGAAGGGTTTCGTTCGATAAAGCCCCGTTATATTGGTGATGTTTGCACAGAGAGTCCAAGTAGTTCAGCGTTGGATGATGCTCTGTCGGTCCAGGGGGAGCCCCATTCGTCAACACGTCCCAGGCGGTTGACCGAAGCAGCCCCTATGATTGCACCACCAAAAGCCTCAGCTCGTCCTCTACCCGAGGTTCCAACCAGGAAGCCTGTAGACCACAGAGACATTGAAAAACAGGCCGAGGCGCATGAATACACTTCTCTATCTGATATCCCAGAGGAGATAGAGCACACGGATACCAGCATAGCCAGTACTACCAGCTTTCCAGGTAGATCCGATTCTCCTCGCAGTGTCAAAGCAAGAGTTCTCGAATTGAACGATTGCAGTATAATGCCGCTTCAGCCAGCTCTCAAGAGAGACACTAGCTCGACCATCCTCGAATCACTTGTGAACTACTCAGAACAACCTGGTCCGGGACAACTCCGTGCGTTATTAACACCGACAGGGAAGATGGGCCACCTAGAAACAGATGAGCCTGAGCAAACATCGGAAATGAAATCGATTGTTGCGGAAGCAGAACACTCATTCAGGACTGGCTGGAGGCTGAGTGAGAGCGAGTGGATCAAGGGGAAGGTTTGACTGCAAAAATGGCAACGGGGCAGAGTTTGTAACCCAGAGTTGTTTGATTCCGGCCTCACAGAGGATTGCTCAATGGATGTGTGATAATGATGGACTTGCGAAGGAAGTGTATGGAGACCCAATCATTTGAGTTATCTTACTTAAGGTATGCCAACACGACTGAGCACCCAGATACGATACAAGGTATAAATTTTGCGCCCACCTCACCCAACAGCATACCTAAGGTACCTTGGGTACCAAGGAATGGTGAGGGACAGTGAATAACAGCGGTGACGTACGTTCCTGCATGCCCAGGTACCGAGCTCGTTGATCTCGAGGTAAAATAACTGCCACCGGCAGTGGCAGTGGCAGTGACCGTCAGTAGTAGCCTTAGGTCCTGCTTGCCAACCTTGTGATCAGTATCAGGCAGCCGGGCAGAGTAAATATTCCGGTATCCTCATCGACACTTCATACCTAGCAGACAAACACCAAATCAAATGCAACGCATCATGGCGGACCAAAGCTGGCTACGATTTCTTGGGGGTAACAGAACTCGACAGCACGATCTGAAGTACCGTCGCTCCGAAGCAGCCCTACAAGACTTGTACAAAGATCCTCCCAAAAGCAAAGAAATCCATGGCCATCGCGTGAAGAAGAGCATGGCGCGGCTCCCTAGCTGGCAAGACGTATCTCAGCCAAACCAGGCGACTGCCGCGGCGGCTGAGGCGGAATACAGTTTGGACGAAATAGACAAGTTGTTCATCAATGCAGGCCAGCAGATCTGGCACAACCCTTCCATTGACCAAGTGGCAGAAACATTGCAAGTTGCAGTAATGTCCAACCCTGCAAGCGAAGCACTTTCCGCAGAGTATCGCTCACACATCCTGCTCCTCTGCGAAGCTTATGGTGCTCGACACAGAAAGATTGCCAAGCTCGAAAGAGAGCTTGCAGAAGCAAAAATGGCACTCAAGGACGAGGCAAGTCGACACAGCTCCATAGAAGAACACTGGATGGTCCAGGATGCACGGTACAAAGCTGAGGTTAAACGCCTGGAGATGTTTATTCATCGAACGTCTGAGCAAGGTATGGAAGCTGTGGCACTCGCCAGGGCCGGTAGTCTCCTCAGGGGAAGAGCTGGAGCTACCACAGGAGGGCAAAGTGCCATCGGCAGTTACGTGTACGACGAGGACACCTCGAATGGAGGTAAGTATGTCCAACCGTGCAGCACTCGACTACACTGACATTTGACGTAAAACAGCCCTTGAAGTCACTGCCAAGAACGAGCGTAATCCCACATTACTAAAACGACAAGATACAGTGTGTGAGTGTTCATGCTCATTTTCAGACTTGTTAAATATCCACCATATACTAACATCTTATCAACAGTATCTCGAACACGAACCATGGACGCCAGCAACGAGATCAGGTTGAGCAGAGGGTTCCGGGTCCAGGATCGCCTCAAGAAGAAGAAAGGAACAACCGGCGCTCGCCGACTTGAGACACGTGCAGACAGTGATGGAAAGACACGGCCTGAGCAAGGCCGAGAAGAAATGCACCCACGAAGTACTTCTATGCTCTCGATTGGTCCAGATGGACGCGGCACAGCAGACATGTCGCCACACAAAGGTAGTGCCAGGAGGGAGCGCGATTCTAGCGAAGAGTCAACATTAATGAAGGAGGTTGGCATTGTTAGCCGGACAACCTGTACATCCACATCTTCCACACAAAACCAGTCAAGCCAGGATACGGTTACTGAGCTCCGATGCGATCGAAGAAGCCACCAAAATAACTCTCGGCATCATCGTCAATTCTCGTTTGTTCCTGGAGATGATAAAACAGATGTACGGTTGGGCGGGCCCATAGGGTCTGGAATTGCTCTGGGTCAACATATCCAGAAGAGTCAGGCACAAACAACTAGTAGAGAGACTGGTCGTTTTTGTGAAGAGAAACCGTAGGTCGAGATCGGCCGAGTGGATACGAATGATAGAGCAGCGACGATCGGACATTGACGACAACCCCGGAGCATCAGACCTACGACTGTAGCCGCTTCAGAATATAAGCGAGCCGTCAGACCTCAGTGCCGCTTCTCATATCGCGCATGTAGGTGATTGACTGACTCCTGAGAAGGTTCTTTTGTCAGTAGCATGTCTAGCATGTGGACATAGGGCAATTAGAGTTTTCCATTATATCAACGGCGAAAGTTTATACGAGGGGGGAGTCGGATGGATTTGTTGCAAGACGAACAGCACGGGGGTGTTGGGAAATATCACACGATGAGAGGTCCCACAGGGCGAAGGTAAATAACTCTGCTCAACTCGGCGTGACAAATGATGCCAAGCGATAGGCCCGGAGGGGAAGGATGTTCAGAAGACCGAGAGGCGTCGCATCGACGAGGCTCAAAACTCGACGGAAGAAGCATAGGATGTGACGACGGATGTGAGGCGGGTGAGGCGGGCTTGACGGGCACGACGGGCGTCACGGGATCTAGCCCTAGAAGACAAAGGCAAACAAACGAGAAGTTGTGGTAAAACCTGGAGAAGACTAGACAAGCCCGGAACAGCCTGTCAAGGCAAAGACGCCGGTGCCGAACCTTATATCGAGTTCAAGACTAAGTGAATTTGACGAATTAAGGTTAGAGGACCTTGGGACCGCTCAGAGTGGCGCTCGCGACAGGAATGCCAATACAGCGCCTGCTGAGTCGAGCCATGCTTCATCGACAACGTAAGGAATGTGACTGTCGCTAAATCAAGGAACCATCAACGGGACGGGTAAGGCAGACGAAGCGTCTATCAGTCTGTCTCCTCAGCGACAGCATGGCATGCGACTAGACCAGGGCATGCCGTTATTCAAACGATGGTCTAGCAAAGTCTAGAGCTGTGCCTGAGGTCAAGAGCGGAGAGGTGAGTCGTGCCTGAATCGTGCAACGTCTTTGTTGGTGTTTTTCATTGGTTTCGCTTGATTGAAGGAGCCTCGGCCGATTGAAGCACACGCTCGCTATCCTGTGTGTTCGAGGGAGTGTTCTGTCGCTGGTTGGTACCAGGGCAGTATCCTGAAATGTTGTGAGTACCAATTAGGGCAAATGCATGTCTGTACTGTAAATCGACAAATGTGTTTTTATTGCAGTGAGGGTACGGAATAGATACGTCAGAGACGATGGTGATGGCTTCACGATACATAGGTCGATCGTCGGCCAAGCCATTGGACATTGGGCGATGAAGGAGAAATAAGGTTTCCCCAAGCTGTTAGTCGTGAGTGAGGCGATCCGTATGCGGCCAACTCAAACAGCCAGCCCAGAGCAGACGAGAGAGAGCTGTAGGGGTGCCTGAGGTGAAGATAGCGGATGACTAACTAGCGCCAATTAGATCGCGTTGGCGCTGTTGAGGTGGTGGCGGATCGAGCACCCTACCTAAGGTACGTTTAGCTTACCTTCCTTACCTTAGTATAGTGAGTACCTGCTCGATCTCCCCCGAACGGCGGCGCGGCGATAAGCGAGACTCCTGAATCCAGATCCCTGGGTCTTGCTTGTACGTATGTACAGTACCTTAGGTAGACCTGTTGTTGGTTAATAAGGTAAGTTAGACGGAGGAGGGAGGCCATAAACATCCGCGTTCGTTGAGCTTCCCTCCCTCCCGTCCGTCCCCTCCCTTCCCTTCCCTTACCTCCCCTCTCGATTCCTTTTTTTTTCTCTGTCTCCATATTGTCTCCGTTCTCATGCCATCCAATTCACGCACCCCCGTCTGTTCTTGGTTAGGGGGATCGGAGACGAGAAGTCATTTCTTCAACTGTCGAGCAGAATGTGTAGGTTTGTAGGTTTGTTTGATGCTTGCGCATTTCCTAGTCTACCTAGTAGTTGGTGTTTTAGCTGTCTCTTCTCCTTTCCTGCTAGCCTGCTTCCAATGCGCGTGACTCCGCAGGACTGGGTCTCTTGGTCCGTGATACCTTAGGACTGTTTGCTCACTTGTAGGTAAGGTACTAAGCTAGAGCTCCCGTCTCGACAGAATACCCGGTACAGAGGGCCGGTTCTGCAGTACAAGTAGTACGGCGACCAACAAGGCCACCAAAAATACGACTAAGCAGGGGGATTGTCTCCCGGTGGAATGCCTCTGTCGCGAGGCCTCGTGGACGCATTTGGTCCGTTCGTAGGCCTTGCAAAGATTCAACGTTGTGCTAGCCGGTATTTGCCTCGCTGGTTGCACGATGCATCCAGTTCAATGCGGTGCCCTGGGGGGACAAAGTTTTACGTAGCGACAGGCTGCATATCCATACCGAGGGAGCTGTTGCTAGGATTCCATCCTCTGCAGCTGGCGAAATCTCCGACCAAAGTATGGATGAAGATATGCGGCTGGTAGAGTGGATGGATTACATCACATCCTCCAGGAGAGTTTTCTGCGTTGTTTTCAGAAGAAACGCAGAACACAGGAATGAAACCACAATTCGGTAATGATTTTCTCATTCATGCTTACAGCACGTTCGTCGGAGGGTCAGCGTAATGCTCAAGCTGATGTGCATTACCTGACACGTAAACACTCGATGTGTTATTTTTACCGAGACGCCGAGATCTATCTGACCGAGTGGCAGAAGTCGATGGCATCATCAATCAGTAAACACTCCATCTCACCATTTGAAACAAGCAAAGACATCAAGGACAACCTCAACGTTGTCGTGATGCACTAAAAGGACCAGAACTTGCACGACGGCCAGCACAAATGCAGTGGACGCGACCTTGGACCAGAAGGCGGGCAGTCTCCCCAACTGATGCCCAGTATGTATACGCATGCATGCATACATACATACGATACATGCGCAGTGGTTTCTTTTTCGTAGGACAATGGAGATGAGATGAGGTGCAATGAAACCTTCCCACGATCCGGGTTGAAACTATCCATCGTAACGGCCCTTGGGACACAGAAGCACCAGCACCAACGACTGAACCCAATAGACTAGGGGGGTGTCAGCCAGACAAATGGACTACGACTCAAGAAGCGTTCAGGCCTGAGCAATGCCAAGCTGCCAGGGCCAGGGGATTAATCCTTATGCGCTAAAAAGAGAGACAGAGCAGAGAGAGGGTGGAGGGGGTGTATATCTAGCCAACGGTGAACGGGAGCGGTCGCTAGTGGACGTCTGAGCTGGGTTGACGATCCATGCCCAAATCCGAGACATTGGCATGGATCATCCCCATCCGCACCAGCGTGGAAAAAACCCGTCTGTGGCTGACTCGATGTTGACAAGTAGCGGCACGATCTAAGCCGCAAACAGTCACCCAAGCATCGACGGACCGCAAATAGTTTCAATCGTCATGGTCAAGGCTCAAAGCAGAGACAGATAGGCCAGTTTGATTGTGAGCAAATAGTCAATGACTGGATATGACTGTCTGAGTCGCGTGAATGGTGAGCCGAATTAAACAATAGTGCTATTGGGCTAGCCAGCCCTGTCAGTAAACAAGACAGTTACATATGTACGTAGTTGTTTTGGCATGGCATGTCATACTGTAGCATAGGCAAGTCACTGCTGCACAAACAATGGATCTGATCAACAACGGTCTCCATCCGTGTGTGTGTGCGTCAATGCGTGCATGTCTCCATGACAGGCGCCGCCAGAACGGTGGAAGCACCAGGGAAGCATCAGCTTGACAGGGTCAGAAGGGTCTGACTCTGGGGACAAGGGTTACAGAAACCAAGGAAGATCATTCTCAACGGGGAGCAGGGCATGATGTGATGGTCCATTTGGCACATCAAACGACCCAATCAAATCAGACAGCGACAAGCCCAAAGGCCGAAACGCAACGGGCGCCCGATGATTTTCGGGACATGGCCCAAGCTCCCGACTGAACACAGAAACACAAAGACAGAAACACAGAGCCATCGTGACGTGACACTCAGTATCAGGAAGGCCCCTGGCGGTCAGTAATCGTGAATTGGAAGCAAACCGTTGAGTCTGCCATCTTCCCCCCTGCCCCTGTAAGCCCAGGTATAAACCCCAGCTGCCGTCCGTACAAGATCCATCCAGTTGCCTGTCTATGTCTCAGCCGTCATGAGCATACAGCATACGGCAGCTCGGTTTCTTCAACTCGATCTCTGTAAGTTTTTGTACGAGCAGAGTGGAGGGCGAGAGGGCGAGAGGGCGAGAAGGGGGGTGTATGGTCGACTCCGTGTGATGCTGTCTGTATGTATGTACAAGTAAAATTGGGGCCAGGATGGACACCTCTTATTAGCTGATGATCGCAATCGATCTGAATTGAAATGAGCTTCTAATAACGGAAAAGGAGATTTTGAAAAAGTCCATATTGCTAAGGCATGCAATTTCAAAACTGTCCAGGATTGATATTGACTTGACTTGACTTGACCGACTGACCGTCAAGGCTGAAGTTGGTGATGAAACAAGAAACCGTACAGACGGTGCATATGTAACAGGATTGAGGAGTCAGACAACATGTCCGCTCGCAGATCATCAATTGCTTCACGACAGGTGTGAAATAAAGACCGAACTTGCCTTTCTCGTCGCTGTACAAGGAATCCGTGTCGGTCTGTCTGTATGCATGCATTTATGTATGTGTGTCTCGAATTTCCCTGTTCAGCGTAGATCTTGTTCCCAACGGCCGAGTGAGTTAGACTTTTCGATCGTAGCCGATTCACTCTGAAATCGAGCCTGGAGTTTTACTTTCGCAGTGCATTCACTCCTCTTGCAGTTCGTATGTATGTACAAGTAGTCGTCATTGATGGGTCGCTACGTCTAGGTTTCATGTGAGCCACCCCGAATGTTATCGGCTGCCCACCAAGAACCCTGCTCCAGCTCTCAGCTAAACGGGCAGCCCGCCTCATCGGTGACACTACTACCCTGTACACCCACCTCCCACCCAGTCAATCGTCATGGTCCCCTGGACCAGAAGTTTATCTGCTTGGACTGAGCAGCTTGCGAACAATCTTTCGGTTTGATTGCTGTGGAATTGGTGCTCTTCGTCATCATGGTTGGCCGATGGAGCTCAGAGGTCAATAATTCCATCCAGCGCCTGGAACCCCTACTACCTTATTGTTCATCCATGTATGTTATTTCCAAGACCTGGGAATCGTCAGCTGGCTTCTGATCCAATCAGTGGCTCTTCGTATCCTCTGGAACAAGAGTGCACTACAGCGATGTACCCATTGTGCACGCCTCCATCTTGACTACCTACCTAACTAAATTATACTTTAGCCCCTCGCCCTTGCCTGTGACCGTTGAGCCTACGACAACGCTGGTTGACGTTCAACTGCGCCTGCGATAGTTACGTTGTGTTGCCAGCGTTGTTTTGCGCTGCGTTACATGCATGAGGGCGGAACGACCTTGAGATTTCGTACCATCCACACGGAATCAGCAGAAAATAGAAACATTGGTTCCACTGCCCGAGATGCTGCACAAGAAATGCGAGTTTGCATAAGTGCAACGCCGAGGTACGTGTTTGAGACAGATGACTGATTGGCCCGTCATTCTGCACTGGAAAGGAGACCCAAGTGAACCCTTCACGGTTGAGCTCAGAAACACTCCCCGAAGCTATTCGGACTGGCCATACCCGGCCCGGCACGTCATTATGGTTGGAGAAGGGAAGAAAAGAAACTGTGAGCGATCTCCCATCGACGCCTAAACCCGCCATTAAAAGACATGGGTTATCGTATCGTCGGGAAGGACAATTCCCGGGTGATTGGCTCAAGGATCCCTGTAGATTCGATCACTTGGGGGTACAGTACGGTAATTTTCCCATACAAACAAACCTTGCTCGACCAGCGGGATCGGCGCCAAGTTGACGGCGATGGGTACCTTAGTCCTTACAGGTTCAAGATTGGCTCCCGTGTTGCGCGCTGTGGATACACATACACACACTCACACACTCACACACTCAATACAGATAGTTAGAAAGAATGGTTGAGAGTGAGTGAGTGCCTCCGCTGGTGAGATCAAGCACTACCGGATGTCAACTTCTCGAGAAGAGAGGAGAGGAAGTTATCCCCAGAGACCACATTTGCCAGTCGACCTCCCCCATTAGTACGCTCCGGCTCCCCAGGCCCCCCAAGACAGCCCTGAGAGACCGACATGGGTGATATTAGATAGTGCACCTGCAGCTAACATCAGTGGCTGCCGATGCTGGGTTGGTGAATGGTTCCGTCTCGCCTTGCCCTGTACCACAGATTAAAATGAGATCCAAGAAGATGCCAGTCAACGAACCTCGGCACTGGTCGAGGTACGCGGACATGGTTATGGGTTCAAGAAGGAGGGACAAGACAAGGGGTAGGGTGATGCAAAGTACAATATGTACTCCGTACCGCAGACGATTCTGTCGATCACTGTATATCAATGGAGGATAAATATTCCCGATGGGACTTGCTTCAAGATACAGATCATTGCTTTACTTACTGGGTTTGAGTCAGGCAGAGGAGGCTTGTGCGCGAAGCATGAGCAGGAAGAGCAACCCTCATTTGCTTACCTTAGTGGAGGTATCCTAGGTTAGTACCTAGGTAGGAAATGTCAGCCTGTAATGTACCCTGTTTGACTCGAGGCAGATTCTTCCTCACTACCAGATTAACGTTGAACCAAGTGCCAGATCGAATGTCGCAAATGACCGATGGATGGGGCTGGCTTGAAGGAAAAAGAAAAGGAATCTATCTATACTTACCTTAGGTACTGACCTATCATGGCCAGGGTGTATCCGCATGTACGTACATACAGATACTAAGCATACTAAGGTATAGACAGGGTATCGAATACGCAAAAGCAATCAAGAGATGAAAGTAGCATCAATCGCGAACGCACCCATCAGCCAGGCCAGTTTAGGCCAGGTCAATAAGAGCAACTCTACTGTACTCACCAAGTACGGACAATACCTAGTTCAAGGGAGCCAGAGCCTAGGTAGCTGTAGAGAGGACTGAACACACGGATCGTGTCAGATACCGGTAGCTGCTAGACATTCATCACACAGAGACCGGGGCGGTTGGCGGCTCCCCGATCTCTCCACCAATACCCATCCAATCAAGAAGATCAAATCAATCATCGTTGTCGATGAATACAATGCAGGCACAGCGCAGCGCACCGCAGCGCAGCCCAGCTCAGTAGGCGGTAGGTAGCGTAGCCCGTACATTAGTACCTAGACCCCCCGTTGGTAGCACTGAGCGACTGTATGTAGGTACCTTAGTCGGTCACTAAGGTAGTGAAAATCCACACCCATCATCTTCAGTCCGAAACCCGTGCCCTTGGCTCTTGGGCCACACACACCCGAAAAAAGCGTTGCGTCGACGGAAGCAATCACAGCAACGGCACACGATACTACCCTGTCTTGCCCAATTTCCAGGTTGGGCCATGCCATATTCCGACTCAGGACTAGTCCAGCGCCTAGAGCAGTAACGATGGGTTCCCTTTCGTTCGGGACACCGTCCAGCCGGTAGCTTAGTAGTCAGATGCATCCTTCAATCATCGATCATTCGTCATGGAGCTAACGCCTTGAATCAAGTGCAGTGCAGTTCTATCAACCATCACTCACTCACTCACTCACTCACTCACTCATCCATTCAGTGACACTCACTCAATCAGGTCTTCTACCGTAGTTAGCAGGGAACAAACCCCAACAGAGACCCGCTCATCTCAGGTTAGCAGATCCCGTCCGCCTGTGGATGCACCGATCGAAGCCAACAGGGCACGACATTCCCCAATAACAAGAGAGCTCAGTAATCAAGAATAAGAAACAAATCAAAGCGCCATCCCCGAGGGAAGGGGTCCCTATTGGACCTGCACCAACTACCACTAAGTTAGGGCGCCAGCCAACTGGTCCTTGTTAGTGTCATTAGATCATGATGGATTTATTGGTGTCAGCCGAACAAGAAAGGACAGGAGAGCCATCAACCTCGAACAATCGATCAATCAATTAATCAGTCAACTTGAGCCGCAATGAAGATACCCACTAGGAATTGGAATCTGCCTTCCCTACGGATGAGTCTCGTACTTTGAATCACTGCCCAAGTTGTATCCCCTCAAACAATGGTCCCCTCCCCATGGCCTCCTTTGCATCGTCCATTGCCTGGGCGCCTACACCGCGGTTCTATCGACTTTCAGCCGTGGGCTAGGGGTGAGGAATCGAGATTTTGCATCTAAATCTTGGTATGTAAGTTGATGTACTGTATGTATGTATATGCTGTATCTGTACGGATACCTTAAAGCAATGCAGGTCTCTGAGCCTTCATCGGTATAGTATAGATCAACGTCGATCCCGTGTCCCGCCGGTGCATGCATGTCTTGGCCTCTCCGTGTCCCTGTCTCTACCTGTCGACCTTGGCTACTTGGTCCTGCGGCTAGGCTAATAACCGTATTTCCTTTTGTTTCTGAGGAAAAGAGAGGTGACCGGGAAATCCCTCCCATCCACCAGAATAGGCGTGCCTGGATCATGTCTGTTGTCGGTTACTCACTCACCTTACCTTACCTTACTTGCTCTATGAAGAAACAACTCTGCTCCACAACTCAAGTTACCTCTCTTGGCGCATACGTAGAGAGAAAAACCTACCCGCTAAGACTACCACTGCGGCTCTGACTGTGATTCCGCTCTGCTCTTCTCTTCCCAGGGGCATCAGGTCGGGTTTGACTCCAAACCCATGTCTGACAGCGAGCATACTTTGTCCTGTCAAATCGGACTTTTTGACCACCAAGGAGTCTAGCTGCTCTCGTAGTTCTGTGTCCTGACTATCGCGCTGCCACATTCCAACGTCAACCCCCCCCCCCCCAGGTTACTCTGTCAATATTGGTATGCTCGGAACATTGACAAGCGTTTCAAGCCAGCCGATTCAAATTCAAGGCCCTCAGAAGTTTCAGCCTTCAGATCATGGTAAGACAGTGGCCTTGAGCTCATCTACAAAACACAATTACAACATGGGCATATCAGAATAGACATCCAGAAGAGTTGGATAATCCAAAGTATATTTTGTTTGACTAAACCCTCATTCGAGATGCAGTCTCGGGTTTATTAGTATTTCGTAAGAACATCATTCGCTTCCAATTCCGAAACCTTTCCATGAACGCCTGGTATCTTTTGCCAAATCCAATTCCCTAGGACTCCGTCAGGACCTATAACGTTCGCGGTAACGGCACGCTAGATCAATATCTACACGTTACTGCGCATACCATCGCATTGCATGCGTGGCCAAGGCCCATCTTCGGCCGTATAACTGCGGCATTATCTTAATCCATGAGGGCCGAGAGATGCATCCTGGAATCTTGCGTCTTTCGATTTTGCGATTGCTGCTGCTGCTGTACAGGCGAGTTGGGCGCGGTGGGGAGTTGCGCTTGAGGAGAAAAAGGAGGCAACCTGGGTTGATACTCAGGCCTGTCCGCATAATGATGGGGAGGAGGAGCCAATCTGTCAAAGCTGGGAAGCCTGTCACCAGCTGTTGGCAAGCCTGAGTGACGCAGCGGTGGCAGTTCGACGGGCACAGCGAGTTGCATGGTCTGATGGGAAGGTGATGTGGTATAGTTGGATCCCATTTCAGACTCAGCAGAGTCGGAAGAGCATGGCGAGGGAAGAGGAGCCTCGACCCATGAACTCATGGGGTGACGCATGGCAGTGCCAGTTAGGGGTGAGAGTTGTGCTCCGGGCATGGGCATGGCTGGTGTAGAAATGGATAGTCCGGGGCGGTTCGGGTATTGGTAGGTATCGTGATGATCCTGTGCAGCACGTCGTCGATCAGTGCGCTTGCGTCTATTTTGGCTACCATTCCACCAGTTCTTGACAGCATTATCACTCCTGCCGTTGAGACGGCGTGCAATTTCGGCCCAGCGTTTCCCGAGGTCCGCGACAAGTCGTTCGATTAGTACACCTTCCTCGGGCGTGATGGGTTCGTGGTTGAGTGTTGGTTTTAGGTTTTGATGATAGCGCTCGCGGCACTGCTTTGGTGTTCTGGTTCCCAGGGTTGACGCAATGCGAACCCAGTTCAGAGGTCCATGTGTGCGAACAAGTTCCATAAGATACACATCCTCATATTGTGACCAGGGGCCTCTCCGCTGCTGGTTGGGAGCGGCGTTATTCATGTTGGGTGGCGGCTACTGACTGGTGACGAGTGTGTGTGTATATGTGTGTATATATATAAGTGTGTGTGTTTGTGTATGAAGGTGCCTCTTGGGGGCGATGTTTCAAATCAGATGATTGAAACTTGGTGTGATGTATTAGTTGTTGTCAAGATTAGTTTGTAGGCAGATGGTGATGAGATGGAGAGAGATGAGGCTCTGGGGAAGAGATGGAAGTTGGTTTAGAAGGAGGGAGGAAGGTGATAAAATATCCGTGAGAAAAGGATGGGGCGGAAGGAAGGCATGAAGCCTATGTATGGGAGTTAATGTATGAGGAAGAGGTGTAAGGCAAGGCAAAGTAAAAGTAAAGTAAAATCGTGACACCAACGAGCAAGGACAAGGCCCTTGGGGGGAGAGGGGGGTGAAGGATAAAAGAACCGAACAGGCCAGTATGTACAAGACAGGACAAGGACTGGACGTGCTGGAGTGGCCGAGTTCTGGGTCAACAAACTAAAAGTAAGGTAACTTTGTTGATCTGCCTCCAGGATGTCCGCTGTCGAGTTCGACTTGGTGGCTGTGGCGCTCTTAGCCAGGGGGGGCGTAAATCTGGTTTATCTCAAATCACTATTGTGGTGTGAATGGAGCGGAAAAGGTTGTTTGCAGGGTGTAAAGTATCCGAGGGAGGGCACCGGGGGGTGCAGTGGGGGTGAGGGTAGGCATCGTTGACGGGATTGGTTAGGCGCCTTGGCTTGCTGGGCTGCTGTCAAAGCGACACACACGCTCTCTTTCTTTCTCTCAGCGACTGACTGACAGCCCGAGGACTTCTCATATGTAGCGGCAACGGAACGGGAACTCTACGTTCGTACTAACTTTGCGGAGGCAGTTCGTTGGTTGGCTGAACGTTGACCGGATGCGATTAACTCCGTCCGTAGCTAAATCACCAACCAGTCACTACCTTACCTTAGTACCTTGCTCAGAAAGAATGCTTGCAGCTCTCCATTAACAACACGCACACGAGATGGTGATCTAATCGATGTCTGATAAAGTTCATCTCTTGAAAACAATGAGCAAAGCAAAATCAAGGAAATAGACATTTGGAGGCAAGCCTTTGACAGAATTCACGCTCTCGCTTGACTCATCTCTTGTACCTATGTAGTGGGCTGTCCTCATGTCATTCACACTCACCTTGGACGCCCAGGAACTACTGTGTAGTTCCTGACTTGTTGGTATGGCGTATCACCTAGACCTTGATCAGTGAAAGGGCTTTTGGTCTGGGCTGGAAGCGGTTGTTTCTCACGAGTTCCTGATTGCAAATCAGATCAAGATCCGCCAAGAACTTGCAGTACATGTAGCATCGTCGTGGAATGGAAAATAACTTAAGGTCCAGAGCCACTGTGTTGTTTGCAGTCTATGTTGGTCACGCAAAAGACAAACCATTCTTATTTTGTTGATGAGAACTGCAGCACAGCCATGGCTATAGTACCTTGTGCCAAAACACCGGCCACTGTTAGTCGGCGCGATAAGGTGCTTGAGTTTGAGTCTCTCCAGGCAGCTGTTTTACTTACCAGTAAGCAGTTTGAGCTTTGTTGCCGCAGTCGTTTCCAAAACCCTACAGCTCGAGGGCTTGCTCCACCGTTCACTGGTAAACGAACTCAACTGTCCTTGTTATCATGCCCTTCGCTTCGTTCATTGGATGAGTGAGTTCCCCCTCACCTGATCCCACTGAATTCAAAGAGGTGTCAAAGAATTCTTACGGGACGGCGGTACTGTTCAGCCGGCCGATTTCACATAACGCTGGCTGTTGGTTGCGTAAGTGGGCGACGACTTACATCGTACAAGCCCGGCTCGGCACCGTCTTCATCCACTGCCCGGGCTGTTGTCAAGCCAGTGGAGGTTATTGTTGGCTACTCTACAGAGTATCGAAAGATATCGCAGCCGCCCAGAGGTCTGCCCTCGGCCCAACTCACTCGGATCTTACCGTCTACTAAGCCACTGTAGTGTACCCTCGATTTCAGCCTGTAGCTGTCGCATCTGGTAAGTCACTCGTCTGTTAGAGTTTGATACACCTTCGAGTTCAACGCCGCTGGCTTGTATGATATTGTCATCCATTAGTCCGAGTTCACATCCAAACAGCCAGCCAGCCAGCCAGCCAGCCAGCCAGTCCGTCATTCAGACATTCAGACTTTTGTTGTTGGTTCTGCATGAGTGACAGCCCCGTTACCATCTGACTAGGAGGGAATTTGAAGTGGATGGAGGTATCCGTAGATCGGAATAATTCCCCATTGATTCGAGTGCTGCATCAATACGAATGATAGCAGAAGGGAGGGAAAACCAGGCAGCCCTTCTGAAGCATGATGGTACCAGTAGATTTATCGGCCTATCCGCTTCTCTCGGTTCAACCGCTTCGTGTTTGTATGCAGGCAGGCAGGTAAGTTACGATGGTTTTCTTGATGGACCGAATAACGCTTGCCGTATGACAACATTAAGTTGTTGAATATGATGGTCACTGTCTACCACGTATATGGATACTAGGAACATGGATTGATCGATTCACTGACTGACTGACTGACTGACTATTCGCGCTGTCCACCACTGAGTCGTTTCAGAGCCAGGGTCACATACCTCACCGTCACCATCGCTACCAGCGTGTGCGCTGTGGGCCTGTTCGTCCTGTGCATTGACGGCCAGGACCAGGGTATTAAGCAGGGCGATCATCGTCAACGGGTGGCTACTGTCAATGCCAAACCCAATGCTACAGTGCCGGTTTATGTAGCTAGGTACGCATCCGTGCTGCTACGCTACCTATAACCCTTCCATTTGGTTGGGATCTTCGGATTAACAGACGGATCCAATGCCATGTGTAGGGTCAAGGGTGCACTACTAGACTACCAAGACTACTGGCCGATCATCTGCTCAGGGTTCTTTGTAGGTACCTAGGGTACCTATGTAATCTGTTTGATTGTCTTTCGGGCGGACCTTTTGGTTTTTGGCAGTGCACCTCCGAACCTATTCGGCCCAAAAAGATTCGCATTCTGAGTGTCTTGCTTCACTACATGAACCTTCTCGTCTGATGAGTGTACATATGTATGTAGGTACGTAGGTACTTTTGAAAATAGGTACGCAGACTTGTCCGCAGTATACGACAGTCCATCATCACTATCAACTTTCACTCTTTCCCTTGAACAGAACCATCACACAAGCATTACTTAGAGTCAATCAATTATCAAGGGCGGGCGAGTGAGAGATTTCCATCCCTGATTTCGTTAATCCCAACCCATCCCAGTCAAGTCAAGTCAAGTCAAGTCAAGTCAAGGCGAGACCAGACCAGACCAGACCAGACCAGATAGGTAAGAACGCGGTGGTGAGTGGTGACCTTCCAAGCCCTGACTCGACTGTCCGACTACCGTTGCAATGGATGGGAAAATAAGATTGCTGCATCCAAATGCAGAGTGATCGATGGATGGGCACTTTCCTGGACAACCAAACAATATCTAGACCCTGGCCCGTCCCGGTCATCATCTTGTTCTCGTTGCTCTACGGATACTAGTCTTCTAGTTAGTTTCCTTGTTCTAATTAACTTCTCCCTGCGTACTAGTAACTGCGTTACAGGCCGTTCGTCCACGTTTTAATCAGGTGCGGAGAATACTACATAACCCGCCCAGGTCTGAACGAGCAGGGGTTGGGTAAACGACGATGGGGTCATAGCAACGCTGCAGTTCGCACCAACCATTCTCCCATTGGAAACGAAACGAAACGAAACAAAAACGGGCGGGAAAGCGGGCTCGTCTAAAATCTAAATGAAAAGATTGTCCAGGGCTAAGGCGTCTGCCGAGATCAGATCAGACCATGCGTTGGATCACTCCCAGACAGCACATGGCATCCAGAGTTACTAGTAGGTAGGTAGGTAGGTAGGTAGGTAGGTAGGTAGGTAGGTAGGTAGGTAGGTAGGTAGTTAGCTAGTTAGCTAGCATGGCTATGGCCATCCCATCCATGCATCCAATATCTGGGGTCATAACATGTCTTGACTTATCAAGAGCTCCAGTACTCTGTACTGCGTTTACATAGTACTCCGTACATAATTACATACTATACTTGCGAGCAGAGCCAGAGAGGTCCGCCAGCTTGGGCCTTACACACGTACTATACATACGTGAAAGGATGGATCTTCATGTCAATCAATCAAGCAAGGTATGGTTACATCACGGCTGTCACTATTGAATCCACAATGCGTTGTTGCACTCTGTAGCCTACCTCCTTTGGAGCAAAGCAAAGCAAAGCAAAGCAAAGCAAAGCAAAGCAAAGCAAAGCAAAGCAAAGCAAAGCAACAGTAGCTGCCCCTTTAATGAATGCTGCTCCGTACTCCGTAAATACTCTATAAATATTCCATGTATGACCTACAGTACCTCTCTCTTGACCGAATGAGGGAGGCTCCGAAGGGATGGGCAGATGACGATATTGGCAATAGTCAGTCTACATACCTACTGTATCCCCCGCCCGGACGTTGATGGAGCCCCTAATCCAAAGCTCCATTCGACACCGGCCACTAAAGACGAAAAACGTTGTGGCGTCAGGCCTCCCTTCAGCGTCCAAACCCTTCTTGGATCGTGCCAAGCGAAACAGACAACGGCTTTTCAGCTCGGCTCAGCTGGCTTCTCAGTTGACGTCTGCATCGCCCAATAAAATCATTCCTTACCCCTGTCTTGTCGTCCGGATCCCTGCTGCTTACCCTGACCTCAGCTGGGGACATGGTCACATCATTTACTTCTTGCGGATGATCTGCTCCAGAACCAGCCGCATCCGGAGTCATTTCAACTTTTTCGAACGGCATCCATCCATCCCATCCTTTAATTATGAATTATGATGCACGTCAACCCACCCACCCTACACCACGCAAAGTACATATGTATGTGCCTTGCCTACCCTGCATTCCGTACGGATATGCAGAACTACCTCTTTTTAGCTGCTTCTTCTCCACAGAACACAGCAATGTCATCCATAGGGTTTTTCTTATCGGAGCGCGGTCAGTAACAATGACACGATATCAGGTGCCATTCTCCCCATGTTTCTTGCGATTCTACAATATATAGTGGATTAGTATAATTTTGTCGACCTGTCTGTCAGAACATGGTAGTTAATGCATCGACTCGATGAACTGGTTCTTTCCAGAGGATATGTCCGGAACTCGGGCCCATTTGCTGCGAATGAGAGAGAAATAGCCGTCTGCGACGTCAAAATAGCAAGAAAAACACCCCAACGCCATCCTGAGAGATACCTCTCAATAGCATGTTCCGGCTTACCCATACACCTCATCTACACATTCAACACCCCTGACCTTTGCCAGATCCTCGAGTATGTATACAGAGGTACCTTTCCGCCCAATACCCGTAACACCGTGAGCTGCCTCGCTCCTCACCCATTCATAAATAAATGTCGCCGCCTTCGCCAGCAACCCATCGTTGCCACGCCTGCTCATAGGCTGTTTCAACATCATTCACCCAACGCTTCGTGTCGAAGAGCCCGCAGTGCCATTTGCTTTCCCACAACAACTTGCGTATATCTGCCAAGCGGCCACCACCGTGGCCATAGCCATCCGTGGACATGGTGTAACTGAGGCCGGTGGCGAGTTCAACTGCGCGTTGCTCATACTCTTCTTCACTTCCGGCGATCAGTTCTGCTGCAGCCACTCGGCCTTCGTTTGATTTAGGCAGAGCGCCCTTCAAGATTGATGCGGCCATACGAGAGCACATCTTGTACGGGTATCGAGGAAGCGTAAGTAGGGGCGTGCTTGACCAGAGAACATCTGCCGCTGTCGTATGGGCGTTGCACTCAGGGGTGTCGAGAAACAGGTCACACACACGAGCCCTCGAGATATGCTGACTCTTTGGCGCTACATCTGTGAAGATCAGACGACTGGCCACTTCTTCACCAGCCCAGGCCCTAGCAGTTCGCCGCAGATTGGCTTCCCCGAGCTCCGGAAATCGAAGTAGCCATATCACTGCCTTTGGCACTTGTGCCAGAATTCTAAGCCATGTTCTAAAGGTCGTAGGCTCGATCTGGTCGAGGTCAGTCAATGAAACTCCAGTAAAAGGCTGAATGAGCAACGGACGTACCTTGTATAACTGATTGAAATTGCCCATGATGATAGTGTCGTCGCTCAAAGCAGGAAAAAGCTCCTTTCGCATCTTCCACCGACGCCTCTGCTCTTGTTCCCAAGTAACCGATCGTTCATTCGCATCGCATGACTGAGCATGATCGCAACAGAAGAAAGTATCCCGGCAATATATGATATTTTCCGAGTACATCCAGTCTTCCTCCTCGCCCTCCGTATCGTCCTTGAAAACGTCGGCGATTTTGAAGTTTCCACGCCAGGGACGTAGGGTCTCTGGCGGAATGGCTGTGCTATCAGCCAGGATGTAATCGCACCACTCAGCACCCATAGTACCGGCAAAGCCCATGAAGGACATCTGGACCGGGGCAGGTCGTGCAGCAAAAATTTCGTTGCGTGCCCCTCTTGTATAGCCATTGAGGTTGACAAGGATATGAATCTCGTCCTTGATAATTTGCTCTACAAGTTTATCTGCCGGCCAACTGCTGACGTCACGAAAAACAGGAGCCTCCCTTTCGATCTGCTGTCGGTGGACAGATCGATCGCTTGCGGTTGTAGCATAGCAAATGGCGCGTGCCCGACTTGGATTGTGGAATCCAAATACAGATTGCATCCTAATTTCAATCCAAGAGCGATTAGAGATCAGAAATACACTCAAGAGACGAGGGATCTTACAGGTGAGCCAAGGGGTGGTTGTTAAAATCCGACGATACGTATCCTATGTTAAGGTGTGGGTTAGGAGGAGGTGGTGGGGGATAGACGGTGGAAGGGAGCCATGGCAACCGCAGTGTTGAACAAGATATTCGAATGCCATTACGCTGAGAAATTACTCGGATGTCCTTTGCTGATAGGGGGCATGTGAAGGTGTGAAAGGGTAGGACGGTTGGTGCTGAAGGGACGCTGAGCCCGCTGGGTAATCGAAGCCGAGTGTACTGGGTACGTTTTTGACTGCCAGAGACGTGCTGATCCTGATACCATTTCCATTGCGTTGCGCGAGCTGCACGTTCTATCAAACGTATCACGCGTGAGCCCTCCCATGGTTTGTTGCTCCATCCCCTAAGAGCTTGCTCAGGGTCGAATGATGTGACCAGTCCCAGGTCCTTAATCTGCCGCGTAAACGAGGCGATCTTCTTCTCATCGAGAACCCCCCGACCCCAATGTGATGCGTCACTCAGCTGGCGATTGATAATCCGTACGACACGCTTGACAAGGCCGCTATCATGACCGAAAGAACGGGCATCAATGAGCAGACCTTTGTCATCAACATGCCATCGGTCGTATTTCCCGGATTTCAAAATAACCCCACCGCGACCTCTCCAGTCACAAACAGAGTTGAGCGCTGTAGAAAGACCACATACGGCTTCGGCAAATTCGGGGTTGGAGCTCACAGCACGTTTGTAATACGTTATTGCATCGTTGATGCGTCCCCTATCCTTGACAGCATTGGCGAGGTTTGTCAGGGCGATATCAAAAGTCCCATCGCACGCCACGGCCTGTTCATACATTTGTATCGCGAGATCCAATTGTCCAATGTCCTTGAGCAGACTTCCCAAGTTGGTGTGCAAATGGACATGCTTGGGATCCAGGCGTAGGCCATAGTGATAGTACGCCAAAGCCAAAGCCAGACCGCTGCCTGGCACTATGCCGGGGATGCTCGAATGGGCAGGTACATCAACATTTGGACTTGGGGGATTTGAAGCTATCTGTTGAACGCCGGCGAGGAGGATACCGACATTGTTAGCCGTGGAAGGGCTTTCCTGAAGTGAAAGTGATAGATAGTAAAGGGCTAGGATATCTTCAACCCCAGAAGGGCGACGTAGAATGTTCGGGGCTCCTTGCCCACTTGACAAAGAATCTTGGAATATCTTAGCCAACGATAACAGCGAATTGCTGGTGGTCTGCACAGCAGCTCGCTTGGTTGAGCCTTCAGCTACATGCTGCAGTCCAGGTAGAGAACCGGTGCCGCCGAAGACGAGCTGTGCAGTATGACGAGCCCTTTCAGGGGGGAGTAATAAGGGCCGAGTACCGTGCCTAGCGTTCCTATGCGAAACTGGAGTTTCTGTTGGAGATAAGGCAGTCTGAATTTGACGAACAAGATCCTGTATACTAGTCATTTGGCGGCCTACGCTGATCAAGACGGCCTCTTCAAAAGCCTCTGATGCTCTGTTCACATCTTTAAGACTGTATAGCATGGTTCCCTTCGCGTGTATGAGAGCCAGGACACGCCCATTCTCTTTCCCATGAATGGCATAGCCACTGGACGCGAAGCTAGGTGGTTTCGCTAGCTGGTCGTGAGAACCGGCTTGCTGATTATGTGCCTGTCTCATGTTAGTATTCCCACAATACAGGCGCTATGCGCCCTGCTAAGGCCTATAGTAAATAGTGTATGCTGGCTAACGCCAATCATTTCTGATGGTTTACATACCGGCAATACCCTTAGAGCCCGTTGAACATGGTCGATGATCTCGACGGCCTCTTTGCTGCGCTTTTTGTAAAGAAGTCCAACAAGATGTTCAACAGCTTCCAAGTAACTAGGCTGCACTTCCACAGCCCTGATCCAGTGTTTCTCGGCCTCGTCTTGGCGACCGAGACAGTAAAGAGTGGCGGCTTTATTCGTAATTGCCTCGACATGACTGCGAAAGAGTCAGAACAATGAACAGCCACTTGACAGTTCACGTGGGAGAAGAGTTTTACCTCGAGTCAAGGGCGGTAATTCTCGAGAACCATTCCAATGCCTCTTGATATTGATCTAGACCATAATGTAAACACCCCCCTAGCATTATCCCATCGATCCAGCTCCAGGTACTCTGTTCGCAAAGGCTGCTGAGCATATCTAAAATAGACTTTGCTGCCGCGAAAAGTGTTGAATTGCCCGTGGAAGAATAACTGTTATACGGCCCCTGGAAGTAGGGTACCACATGTCCCCTTGACTGGAAGTCTTGGTACAAATCATTCTCGGAAGAGTTGTTGAACAATGTAGGATCTCGCCCAAGTGCGGCTTCAGATATTCTCAAGGAAGGTTTCGGAGGTTTAGGGTAAACAAGAAGCCTGGGGGACGTGTTGTGGCCTGCTGCTCCTTTGGAAGCCTGCGGTTTCCGAATAGTTTGTGCGTATGCCAGCAGATCAACGTAGACCCTGTGCGCCTGTAACAATACTTTCTCTCTGAAACCTTGTTGGCTGCTCATATGAGGTGGTCGAATATATGATTGTGTGTGCATGCTCGAATCGAATCCAGGATGAGGCTGAGTTTCAGAGTCAAAACCTGAAGCAAAGGAAGAACGACGTGCGAAATCAGAACCACAATGCTGCTGGAAAGAGCGCAAGTCCTGCGGTTGAACATGCCTTGCCGAGACCAGGCCAGGTCGACCATGATAGTTCCATGGCGTATGCATGCCTGGCTGACCAAAAGGCAGCGATTCGTTCATGACTATAGGGGGTGGGCAAAATGCCCTGACATTGTACTCGTGAGCTCGTATTATTGGTTGGTAAAGATTAGGGAACCCCCCCGGCGCTTCTGGCTGGCCTTGAGGAATGTATTGGCCTTCGGCTTGGTGAAGGCCATAATGATTAGTGGGAAGTGCACCGTGATGCAATGCTGTATCGCTCCCATAAGCCCAAGTGGAAGATCCGGGACGGGCTTGCAGGTCATCGCTGAGACCAGTATTGCCGACCGAAGATGGTCGGCGGTAGTCGATGCTCCCATTGAAATGAGATTGGCGTATTGGAGGGCCCGTCAGGGGAAATGCCGTAGCCGTCGCTGATCGAGGTAGAACCAAATGTTTCGAAGGCGGGGGGCCATGGGAAAATAAGGATGGCGAGCCGTCGTATCCGGCATTGACAGTACCGTTTGGTGTCTTTCGTCGTAAATGATGCTCTTGGCGTGGCGGATAAAGAGCTGAGCCGTACGGGATAGTGTGCCGGTGAGGTCGAGAGGTGCGAATCGCAAATGACTGCTGATATGGCGCTGGGACATTGTGAGGGTGATGGTCGTTAAAAGTGGCGTCGGCATTTGGGAACGTTGAGAGGGTATCGAGATTCGACTGCTGCGGCGGCGTCACCGCGTGATGGGACATTTGAAGGAGAGGTAACATGACAACGGGGTATATTGGCGAGGAAACAAAACTGACTGAAAATGCAGGACAAAAGACACTGATGGAAATCTATAGGTCATGGCCTGTTGGTTAAAGGGCATGGCTGGTGGCTGCGCTTGGTATTGAAGTGTTGAGTTGATTGCTGACGAGCATCTGGGCGAGTGAGAAAGGCGAGTATAGCGCCAGCGACACAACAGAGGACGACAAACTTCGAGCTGTTGCGAGAGAGCCTTGCGCTGCCTTGAAACCAGCAGAATGGTCTTTGTGTTGGTGAGTAAGAAAAAGAGAAAGAGAGAGGGTCAGGCGTTTCTAGGCGACTCTGTCAAGCAGTGTCTATCGATTCTATCGCAGAGGGACCGAATATCATGTCGCACGGGAAATCACCATCGCGTTCATCGTCTCACAAAAGAGTTTCGTTTGCAGTGACAGGGAATTAGAGTCTGATGACAGCCCCAGATCCCCAGATATCGGTCAAGTAAATACTGAAGGAGGCTTTCAGGTCAATACAAGCAGCCCAGAACAAGCAGTTGACAAGAGAAGAGAGCTGTATCGGTAGTGGAGGTACTAGTTAGGTAGGTAGGTTCCAAGGTCAGTGAGGTATGGGCACGTTTGTTGCTCGCCAGGCAGTTAGCGCCAGGTTCAATGGAGCGAGGCCCGTGGTTAGTGGAGAACCTGTGACAGCGGGGGGCCAGGGCGTCCCACCCACATTGGGGCGGGAGAGACGGAGTCACAAAGGCACCCTAGGCACTTCACCTCACCTCAAACTTGGGCACCGCACTACTTTGCATTAGGTCACAGGTGTGATGCCCCTCGAGAGGGTAGAAAACTTGGGACATATAACTCAAGGGACAAAAATAACTAATCGTATAGAGTCCTCAATATATCCAAAGCTATCTGAACATTTTTATCAGTTAGAATAGAGGACCCAAGTTTTCTTGCTCTCCGAGGCCCCTCTCAACCTGGTGGCTTGAGCCATAAGCGCGGACAGACCATTTCCCTCTCATCCATCCACACTCATGCTTACACTGCCCACTTCCCCAACCAACGACAACTCGAACCCCAGATAAAGATTGCTTCAATTTAGCATTTGACACAGATAAACAACTCGTATGGGCCAAGCCAAGTACTTGCAAATTGAAACATTGAGTATGTAGGTACATACCAGGCCAGTATTGCTCCCGTCCTTTGAGTGCATGCAATGTACCCAGAGTATGCAACGTATGTACATACAGGGGCCCTGCGCTATGAGGTTGCTGCAGCATGTCCCGATAGTCATTGGATCCATCCATCATCCATGCCAGCATGAGGCGTTGGAAATGGTTGGAAATGGGGCCACCCATGTCCGTGGATATTCTATGAATACCCTCAGATACTACTAGACTATTGAGGATATCGCCTATCGTACCACATCGCTGGTATACTTACCGCATGTGGATAAAGTCTCGGCCTTTATCCATTCAACTCAACTGGATCCTTCTCACAACCCTGAAAATTCCACATAGCTTGATATTGTCTTGCAAACAAGTAGACCAGGCTGACGGTGTGCTCTTACAATGCTGTTTGATTGAACCTAGGTGAGCATGATGCCATGTAAACGCTTACAGTTACAAGTCTGACTCGATTCAAATTCTTTGCGATTCGCTTAGATGGTATATTTCTCCATGTCTTAGTCTACCTATTCAAGGAAACACGGTGAAGGAGAGCTTATACAGTCTACTAGAGTGGCAGGGAGATGTTCTCGAAAAAGGAAGGAATTTTGATCCGAGATTTGTGCATCATGTGGCCATGATGATGGACCGCTACATCCACCAGAGCTTTATCGCCAGTATGTCGCGGTGAGTATTAGGCATAGGTTCCTCTTCCTTGCACAAAAATAGAAATAAACCACGGAGCATGATGGTAGATTTCAGAGTGAGTCAAGGGTTCACAATTTCGAAGCATATCACAAGGACTGGACGGAAATAATTTGTCATGCTGCCATCGATCAATGAGTCTATTTTCGGTTTCTCATACTGGTGGGATTTTTGAACAGGGCGTGGGAAACATTTACTCCTCAGGGACTATTCACATATTAGCTCAAGAAATTTCAAGTAGGGGGTACCAAGACTTACTGTCGATGTCTCCGCTGTCAATAGCCTCGATGATAGCCTGGGGAGGCTTGCCGTCGACCTGGCAGCCAACACTGTAGGCGGTTCCGAGAATCTCCTTGACAGTACCAGAGAGCTCCTTGGCGAAAGACTTGTATCGCATGGTGCGGGCGATCTCGATGATCTCGTCAAGGCTGACAGACTTGTTGTGCTTGATGTTCTTCTCCTTCTTGCGATCACGAGGAGGCTCCTTGAGAGCCTTGATGATCAAGGAGGAAGCGGTGGGCACAACCGACACGGCGGCCTGACGGTTCTGGATGGTGAGCTTGACAGTCACGCGCAAGCCTTTCTGAACACAATTGTTAGTATACTTCAATGTGAAATGTAATTAAACACATACCCAGTCGCCAGTGGCCTTGGCAATGTCTTCTCCGACCTTCTTGGGGGACAGACCAAGAGGACCGATCTTAGGTGCGAGAGCAGAGGAGGCACCGACCTCACCACCAGTGGCGCGGAGGTGGCTGCAAAATGTCAGTTTCAAGTTGTCCAACTTCTACGAATGGATTCAACCGACATCACCTTGACCTCATTGGGATCGAACTTGGGAGCTGTTCATCGTGTAAGCAGGATGACCGTGCCTGATTTCCAGGAGTGAGACGAACGCATTTTTGTGTCGTGAAAGTCGGCAGAGGCTCGAGGTTTGCGTGCCGGAAGTAATGAACAGGCAGGTTGGTCGAAAAGAAAACTTGAAGTTGTCGCGAAATATCAAAACTAAAAAATGCAACATGTGGGCCCCACTTGCCCTAAATCTGCTGAGTCAGCGACCATCACGTGCGAACATCGTCCGCTGAGGGAACCAGGTAAGGTAGGTGGACTCTCCAGGTCGAACAGGTAACCTAAGCTACGAAGGTACTAAAAGTCTCACAGCGCAGCGAGGTAAGGTACTTAAGATTTTAGATCGACGAAGTGCTGGGCTCGGATTTTGATTATTACAATGCCTCTAAACTAACACCATGGGCTTATGAGAACTGTGTCGTCACTATCTACGCCCCATCATGAGACTTGGCTTTCCAGTAACTTCTTGAGATGGCAGTAGGTCTCCGATACAGCCGTTTGTTGGCCACCTCAATTAGTACCGCTCACAGCAAGCCTAGAAGGTTTGTTAGCTCACCTCAATATGTGCAACCTACTGGGTTCAAACTTACTTCATCAAGTGGTCCATGAAGGTTTGCAGAGATACGTCATCTGTGAAAATTGTCTGAGCAGTGGTGGCTCCTACACCACCATATGGACCAGTGGTGTGTGTAGTAGATGGGTTAAGCTTGGACAGGAGGAATCGAGCCTGCGAACCGCCAGCATCGCAAACAATAAATCGAGGAAGAGGAAAGCGGTCAGTGATGAGATCCTAGACAGTTTAGTAACATACTGAGAGCGATTGAAGGTGAACTTACGCGAGCGTCCTCCTTGGGTTGTTCCAACAAACCAGCAAAGTTCTCATAACCTTCTTGATCTTGGTAACCAGCCTTTCTCCACTCTGCAATTGTTTCACCGTGGAAGATGAGAATGTGGAAGAAAGTATCGAGAAGCAGAATGTGAGTTGGTTGGATAGAGGCCGAGTCCAAAAGAACGGGCTGGCCACCATCCTGGTCGAAGGTGTAGGAGTCCAGGGTCGGCTGAATCATCACGAGTGAGTTGCTAACGTCTTCATGGTTGAGCACGTGGCGGTAGAAGGCTGTTTCATCCGGAGAGTTGTTGAAAACCTGCAGGAACTGGCTTCGTCTGAGATGGAACATGAATTGAGGGTATAACGTGAAGTTCTTCTCCAGCCGGAAGGATGAAGGATCGTCTTTCCTGTAGTCCGCGAATCTGGAGCAGAGACGGATCAACATTCTGTCAACCCAGCGTAGTACATCAGGGCCATCATCGACCTCGGCCTTAAACACAGCAATTCGTGACATAAGGACAGCGGCTGCCTCTTGGTCGAAGGACTGCGCGATTGCTGGGTCCCCAGCAGGGCTACTAAGGTTGCGGGCGACAGTCGTGACGCGGAGGTGGAACTGGCCCGAGGAGTGCTGATAGTACGTAAGGAACTGCATCATGCCCTTCTGCGGTGCTTGTTGATGTGTGGCAGGACCTTGGCCGGCAATCTCAAAGTAGATACCGTAGCTCGATTTGGGGTCGATACCGCACATCTTCCAAGAACATGTGTTGCCAATTCCACATTCAGTCTCGCCCACAGAGATCGACTTCTTGTTGAGAGAGACTGCGTGTCCAATGAGACCTGTGACCTTCAGTTCCTTTGTGGTCAGAACTTCCAACACTGCGTTGAAGCCTATGAGTAGATTGTCATCGCCGTCCTTCTCAAAGATTCGCACAAAGGATTGCTTGAACATGGAAGAAGTGAAGCTATCAGTCAAAATCATATGACCACCGGTTGAATTGCATAGGCCCTTCATTTCGAGGAGACCGACCTGATCCAGACAACCAGCAAAAATGTCAATGATGTGACCATTGTGTGCCGTTCGCTTGGCCAAGTTTTCGTAAAACTATAATGAGACGATCAGAGTGAGTTCAAAAGAGTGGAAGTACTGAATGACACACCTTCAGAGCCTTCTTGTAATACTTAACGTTGTCTCGATCAATATCATGGTGGGATCGTATAGGCTCTCTCAACTCGGGTCCCACGACCATGCCAGGGCCTTCAGTAGCAGGGCCTCCAGCAAATAGCATGATGCGCCCACCTGCATTCTGGAAAGATGACTCCAAAAGACCGACGGCAACGCTGAGGGCAACTCCGGTGCATCGAAGGTTACGTCTGTCATTCGCAACTGGCCAGGGATCCTTTTGGAGGGATTCGAGAGCTTTGGTCAGCTGGAACTCGGCCTGCTGGACAGGGAGGAGGAAGCGAGATGCCGGGCCGGCAGGGAATGGGCGACCAGGCTGAGGTTGCATGCCGGGTCGTACGCCGGAGGATGACAGACCGAGCATCTCCTGGACTTGTTTCGCAGCATATTCCTTGCTACCTCGGAAAACGTAGGACTTGGCGCATTCCTCGTAGCCGATCTCGTGGACATGAGCCTGTATAGGTATTAGCGTTATTGCGTCTCAGTGGTGAAGAAAATGAATGGTATACCATTGTGCCATAAGTGATGAGGCCAACAAGAGCGTTCTCGGGAAGCAGACTCAAACTCATCACAAGCGATTCTTTCAAAGAGGCGAGGCTGTCGGCCTCCTGGCACATATCGACGACATAGAGAAAGATCGGGGGAGCAGGCGCAGGTCGTGAGAGGCGATATTCTATCGTGGTGTTCGCAGGGTGAAGTTCGGGGGGGATAGCGTTTGCAGTTATGTCCTTGTAGTGAGGTGGAAGCTGATTTCTCGAGAGGCAGAAAGGACAGATCCAAACTCTGGCACGAACATCGACTTGACTTCAGTACTAGGTCAGCTCATGAAACTAGAACAATCGTTTCAAAAGGCATCATACCAGAACGGGTTCAATACAGAGCGACAGGGCTGTTTGCATGTAACGGGCTCGAAATGGAGGAGAGGAGTATCGGGCTTCTCCTTTAACGGGGTATAGAGAGCGCCGATGGGTACGACGAGTCTGGAGGCTTCCTATGTAACGTGAGCTCAAGACGGAGCGTTATGAAGCTGTGAACATACCATACGGGAGCTGGGAAACACATTCCAGCTCAGACGGACGCCATCGCGGTCCTCGACCTCGCTCCATTGCTCCTTGAGCGTCTCGTAATCCATGGTTGGGTGGCTAAATAGCAGGCGCTGGGCGGAGCGTTGAAGAATTTATTATACGAGTTTCAGGTATAAGGTGAGTACGGCAGTGGGCGTGCCCTGTAGAAGAAATGCAGATGCTGGACGCTGGATAGCAACCAAAGCTAGGGATGGAGCTATGTGTTCACAACGAGACTCAGGCTCTGGCCAGCCTGGTTGATTGACGACCTTACTTAGTGGGGCAAGGCTGAGAGGTGGCGCTCGGCGCCTCGATAGGTAGACAGTTGGTTGGTATTTTTGGCAGGCAAGAACCATATAAGTTTAGGTATGACTTCCAAAGTAATACGGGGCAACTTTTGTTTAATTATTCTCAAATGTCATATAGCAAGATTGATATCTTCATAATTACTGTCCAAAGTTGATCAAAACATCCCATACGTCTTCACTTACCTGAAGGGCATTACTTTGACGACCTACTAACCAAGATCTCTTATCTTTAATCTCCTTGTCGACCTACACATCCATGGAAAAGTCCGCAGAATCCACCGAGCCTGAGCCATCGTCGCCTGTCGCAGTCTTGACTGGTGAGACTCCAGAGCATCATGTAACACTGCCGCCTTATTCTGGGCCTTCTATCCCATCCAGTGCTGTTTCCGCTCCGGCTTCACAACCCGCAACCGCCCATAAAATCCCAGCACGCTTTCCTGGACTACCGCGAGTTGATTACCGTCTTTATTCTCCCCCTCTCTTCAAACTCTCCAACGACTATAAGACTCTCTCATCGCGTGCGGAATATCTATCGGCCAAGCCTGAGGCGCTTGTAGCTCTCATCCGCGCACAAGCCTCGGTGCCTCCCAAGCCCCAGATTCACATTCGGGGTAGTCGGGGGCGCAAAGTCGACTTTGACATCAAACTTAACCTTATGAGCCTACTAGTCCCGGATGATGATAGCCAGCGTTTAGACTACATTCGATGTGTTGGCGATGGGGAGCTAGCTTACCGTGGAGGCCTCAAACCCGATGTCCTTCCCGAAGTCAGCGATGCTGGGTTGGATGAATGGTGCCGCCGTTTCGTTCAGGATCCTGCTTCTGTCAAACTCTTTACGCTCGAACGAGTGGTCACAAATCTCGATACAGCATGGCTTGAAGGACAATTCCGCAGCCTCGTGGCAGCACTCAACTACCGTGGCGTAGTTGATGTCAGCTTCGTGGTTACCCATAGCCGTGTCGTGATACAGAACCCGGACAAAGTCAACCAGTTCTTCACTAGTGTGACCAGCCTGTTCTCTGGCAAACACAAATACGAAGTGGCCAAATCCGTCTGGCCATTTGCTACAGCGAAGAACGGGGAGCCTGACAGAAGGTGTATTGTTCAGAGTGAGGAAACTTGGTGGAGAGAGTGGAGGGATCCAATCAAGTATGCTATCTCACAGAAGCGTCACGGTTGGGTCACAGTCGAAGACAAACTTGAAGCTCTAATGGAAGGCAAGGGGCATGAAACAGGATTTATTGATTGGGGGCCGGAGAACATGGGATAATGTGCTGCGTATTACAGAATCTCAATGAGGTGTTCGTCAAGTGAACGGCCGACTGCTCCAAGGGCTACAGCATAGGCCCTTTTTAATGTTGTAGTATTTTGACAGATGATATTAATAAGTGACTCATAACAACGACAAATGTAATGCTGTTGATACAGTACCTTTTTACTTACTATCGACCCGGGCAAGGTCTATAGCCAGCTGAAGATGTCTTCAATTGACCAGTTTGATATTCTTCATACTCACGCATAACTCACAGTGAGTCACACCGCAGGCTTGCTCCGCCACGGGTCAGTTTGAACCTGACGATCCCAAAGTAGCAATGACAGACAGGCCGCAATTTGCCTGAAATTTATGAGTCAGTGGCCATATATCTCTGTATTACCTGTCAGCCTTATCAAGGGAAGATGAAGCATTAAAGAAGCAAGGTAGGCTTTCTTTTTGTTAGCAACTTCATCTTCATTGATACAACAATACGGATAAGCAAGACGACGACCCCCCCGTCGATCCTCTCTACCTTATGTTACCCCTGCGACGTTAGCAGGATCCCCCACTACACTTCAAACCCTGCCTATCTTCTTTGAGGCATAGCGCTTCTAGTTCACATATCATCATCATTCAGTTCATATACATATACCCCGAATCTGGAGGAGAATCTTACAAAAGTGATGGAGAAGACAGAACAAACATCACTGTATGGGTTCGACTCGCATGAGACTGCCCTATGTGTTATCCCTCCTCGTGAACTTTGGTCATCGGTGGATCGCCTGAGAAGTCTTTATGATAAGGCGTATTCTGCGTGGCCTCCCCACGTTAATCTTATCTACCCATTTATCCAGCCTGAAGTGCTAGGGAGTGCAGCACAAGCACTTGAAGGGCTCGTGTTCCAAGATCGGCCTCATCTTGCGCTCAATGTTGCTGACTGTTTCGAACATAAAAGCCGCAACACTATCTTTCTGGGTTCGGGCTCAGGATCTACTACAACCGAGCTCTTAAAGATCAGGGACATAATCTGCAGTGCTCTTTGTCGTTTACGTGGAGCTCAAAACGAACGCTTCGTTCCTCATATGACCATCGGCCAAAGTGAAGACGCCTCAGCTGCCCCCCATCATTTTCTCCTCGAAAAGGCCCGCCTCTTGGCACCGATAGAATGGAAAGTACGAGAAGTTGCTATTCTTATTCGCGATGGTGCACTGGCGCAAGGGGGAAGCGGACCACGGCCTATGAGGCTTTGGGGGACTCTGGATCTTGAATCGGGAAGCTTCCGTCGGATAACACCGCCTCAAAGTTTCAATGATCATCTAGACAAAATGTCTACTATTGCCTTCCAGCCATGCTATCAGTCGACCCAGTCTTCAGGGGCCTGGGAAACGGCTGAGTCGACGAACACGTCCCCAGGCACCAGCAAGGTCGTCCTTGAACAGCTGGTTGTTGCTTCTTACAATGTATTGGCAGAGTTTGAGTGGCCTCCTCAATCATATCGGCATCCAGCTCTGGTGGAAAATCTGCTCTCAGCTCGTGCTGCTGCCGATATTGTTGTTCTCCAAGAAGTCACAGACCATTTTCTTCCTGACCTCCTCGCCAGCAAGGATATACGTAGTCGCTATCCTTTCATCACTCATGGGCCCCCAGGTCAGTCCGGTATTGGGCCGCTACCTAGCCTCCTCAATACTGTCGTCTTGAGTAGATTTGAGTTTGAATGGCGCCATCTCCCATTCCACAGGAAGCACAAAGGCTGCACCGTGGCCCGGTTTCCCGGCATCGGTACACGAGATGCTGACGATGGGAAATTCAGACCTTGGATACTTGTGGCGTGTCATCTGAGCCAAGGACTTAATGACGGAGCCGTCGCCACCAAGAGGAAAGAAGTCCAGAAGATTCTCGATTATCTGTCTGCCACCTTTCTGCAACATCCATGCATTCTTGCTGGAGACTTCAATCTTGCGACTTCAACTTACACCATAGATGCTGCCAAGAAAAAGAATGATATTTCTGCTCAAACTGTTCGTCAGCTGAGAGATATCGACCGGGCTATCTCGGATTTTGGCTTCTTAGATACTTGGCTGGCAACGAGACTCGAGTCAGGCGAATCTTCAGACATAGCCAACGAGAAGAGGAACGTCTTAGACTCCTTCCAGGGAGAACAAGGGGCTACTTTCGACCCACTGACAAACACGCTGGCATCTAATCTCGTTGGAAATGGGCTGAACAACAGACCGCAGAGATACGACAAGATCCTGGTCAAGGCAAATGGCTACTATAACCCGCACGGTTTCAATACTTTTGGTCAGACAACCTTCGATTCACCGGAGCAGTGTGTTCCCACATACGCCAGTGATCACTGGGGCATAAGATGCCTTCTGGTAAAGTCATCACTCTCTGATATTTCTCGATCTTGTGTCCCTGAGATGGACATTGCACTTCGACGGCCTCCTCCTGGCTTGGCTAACAGCGAAAGCTTGGAAGGCTTCTTGGAAGGACATGGATGTTTGCCGAATGAGCAGGAGAGGACCGGCCGGGTTGAAGCGATCAAGGCCCTTGAAATGGTTCTTAAAGATGCTACGTCCTCGATTGCAGAGAATGATCCCCGATCTGGGCCTCCATTTATTGTGGTCCCAGTTGGCTCTTATGGCCTCGGCGTCTGGACAAGTTCTTCTGATATCGACTGCCTATGCATTGGCCCGTTCAGCTCAAAGACATTCTTTGCATTGGCTGTTCAAAGGTTGAAGCGGGCAACGACCTTGGGCATGAGAATTTTGCGACGCGTCAAGGCCAATTCAGGTAACATGCTGGAGCTAGAAGTCAATGGCATCAAAGTCGATCTCCAGTATTGTGCAGCTGCATCGATAGCTGAAAGGTATTATTGAACCATGCCTATATTCAAAGAGGAAACTGCTAACTCTCGGATGTAGGTGGCCTGAGGTTATGAAGCGCCCAGCCAGCGACCTAGCGTCTGCTTTATCTTTCCAGGCACTTGCTAAGCTTAAGCCTGTCCGTGATCTGTTCTACCTTCGCCGCTCACTTCCAGATATGGTACAGTATCGAATGGCGCACTTGTTCATCAAATCCTGGGCCCAGGCGCGAGGCATTTATTCGGCAAAGTTTGGGTTCCTCGGTGGTATTCACATAAGCGTTCTCCTTGTCCCGGTCTGTAAAACACTGGCCTACGAGAATGAAACTGTAACCCCAGCCGATATTGTCGTCACATTCTTTCATCATTACTCGGAATTCGACTGGAAGAACTCGATGGTCTTTGATTCGTTCTTTCACAAAGAATTGAGATATAACCGAACATTCCGGGAACCCCTTTGCCTGATCGGTTGGCATGGCCCAGCACTCAATACTGCTCCTATCGCGTCTATCCCAACAGTGGCTACCATTTCTTCTGAGTTTGGTCGTGCCAAAAAATTGCTATCAGATGATGACTGTACCTGGGGTAAGCTACTCGGTATTGAACCCGAGACAGCTCCAGGACCAGCTCAAGCCCCAGCATCTACAGAGTTTTTGCATGCATTCAAAACATACATCAAGATCGATGCACATTACTGGGGCCCGTCGCAGGAAAAGAGTGGTCGTTTCATCGGCTGGCTTGAGTCGCGCTGTGTTATGCTACTGGTTGGTAAGGGATGTTTCTCTCCTTTGGCAGAATGTATCAGATTGACATTGTCTAGATATAAACAGGAAGCTGAAGCATTTTCTCGCACGCATTTGGCCATCTCGTTTCTTGGACGTGTCCGCTGGAGCAGAGACATCTGGCGCTGAGTATCATGGTTGTTACCTCATTGGTCTTGCATGGGACGATGGCTCAAACAAAGAAGATGCTAAGGAGGTGGGTATGGCCATGCAGACAGTGCTACAAGAATTCGAAGCGAGAATTTGCCGAGACGAGAAGTACTATGACTCCCAGTTCTGTTGGATGAGTGCAACTGTCGCAAAGGCTCAGGATCTTGGCTCATTGGAAGTTGATCAGAGTCTGTGGGGAGTGTATGGGGGCGAGACAGATGATGACGGATCCGATGAAGAGCTTGAAGAAGAGCAAGATTTCGACGATGCTGAGGAGGAATCAAAAGGACATAAGAGCACGGGGCCTGGATCCCGAGCAGCGATTGTGGGCAAGACACCAGGGCTGGGCAAGTTTCGCACAGCTGCTGACGTGCTCAACCGGCTTCGCTGGGACCCCAACTTCGATTCAGGCGACTACATCATTGGCTACGAAGACCGCTTTCTCGGAGCTCGGGAGAGGGCAGTGGAACATTGGAAGACGGAGCAGACTGATGAGGAATTTATCCCGCAGCACCGCATACTTTACTTCAAACGGAGGGGGGACAATGCCATTGTGTGGGAGCGACGGACGCGAATCGACGAGATCTTTGGCAGTGGTGTCACGATTGATAGGTGAAGTCTGCCTGTGCCTGACTTGTCATAATCGAATTAAGGGTCCTCAAATCACATCAGAGATCGGCACAGGAACATGGATCTGGTCTGACAGAGAAGCGGACTAGCGCGTGTGAAGTAAATTCGGTGTGCTGTGAGACAGATGGATATGATGCATGTGCATGTGCTAACTTAGATTAAGTAAATTACTTCTTAGATTATGTGTATACATGTTGTGTTGAATGGCGACGAACAACTTGCTCGTATCAAGTTTCGGACACCACTGCATGCAGGTGACACCCGAGCGAGGCCCGAGAGTAGTATCCTGTCATTGTAGGGAGGGCATTAAGCATCATGAGTGTGCGACAATGGGTTACTATCACCCAATAAACTCGAGAATAAGCCTCAGCGTCGCCTTTGCGAGGCCAGATAATTTCCAATGCGGGAGCCTCCGAGGCCCAAGACATATAGCAAGCGCAAGATATTGATTGGGCTAGCAGTGTGAAGGAAGATGCCAGCCCACTCACTCACTCACTTGTGGGCTCTCCAAAAGAGTCGGTTGCCAGATGACAGCTGCCATCTACTGGGAACCGGGATTCAAGTCCCAACTGGTGTGGCGCCAAATTCCAGGAGACCGGACTAACAGTTGCGTCACATGCATGATGGCGATGACCTCTATAGCTGCCAGCTGAAGGGTTGCTCTCATTCTCGCCGTGGCATGTGGTGAAGGAAGCATACATAAAACTGTGCATGATGACGCGCTAGGTACGTGGGGGGTGTGACTGTTTCATGTTTCAATCCATCCGTAGAAAGAAGGCAGTAAAGCCCCCCTGCACATATCTCCGGTCCCTCCCACATACGAAGACCACCTCGACTCGAATTGAAATAGCATCAGCCTCACTTTCGGGTCCACGGATAAGACCATCGTGGCATTGCTGGCTCAGAACCTTGAGGATGGACAGAGTATAAAGCTTCTGGAACCGTTGATCGGTTCTCCTTCAGGCCTTTGAAGCAAAAAGCACTTCATCTCAACTTGAATAACACGATCTTCCCCACACGAGCTAGGTGACTTACACAAACCTCGCAAAGACTTTCTCAGCACCTTCACCATGGCCGTTGTCGAATCTCAGGTGCCTGTCAACAGTTGTTGTACTGCCTGTTGCAAAGCAAACGATCTCGGGACTCACGACTACTGCGGCACATGTCCCAGGTGTCCCTCTGATGGCTCTGCGACTCGCCAGCCGCCTCTGCAGCCTCAAAAAATGGGCCGGAGGACCGCACAATGTTTTCGGTTGCGTTGATGTTCTCAAATCACTTTTGCTCGACTCCTGATTCGCATGGCTACCAAAGATCTTTGAGATGGCTAGGAGTTGAAGTTGGATTGAGCATAGCAATAAATGAGAGGGGAGATGGCATAGCAGGTGAATAAAACCTTTAGGTTTCATACACTGTGCCTCGGACAAGATCGGGGAGACCGGTTGGTTGGGTGAACCAAGATGGTGACAAGATATTGGTGATAATCATCGGGGATAAGCATCCTTGAACCATGAGCGAAACTGCTGCTATAGGTCGGCAGAGTGCGTCGTTCCATCCCTCATCGGCACGTCCTCGTCCATAGTGCCTAAAGGTCTAGGCTCACAATTACCCCCTTTGCCCTATGCTCAGGAAGCCAAACTGGAAAATACAGCGGCAATGGAAGTCTTATCATATTTGACGTACTTGCCCTTGCCCTTGTCGATTTCATGATACCGGTCCCAAAACCGCTCGTAGAGAGGCAGTAATTTCTGGCGAATGTCCTCCCCAAACATTCGCCGAACTTCCCGCTCCATGCTGTATGATTTGTGTCGAGAAACCATGTCGTCAAATGCGCTATTGAATTGCGTGAACTTCTCTTTGATCCGGTCTTTGTCTTTGCTTCCCAGCCCCTTGACGATCGAAGTAGAGTCGACAGGTCCAGAAGTTGGACGATGTGCACGATTGGTATGTACAGTGTCGAACAGGTGGACGGAAAGGTCTTTGCAAACATCCGTATAAGCTGCCGTTGCCTTTTTACGCCATTGCTCGAGAATATCAAGTTTGTTCTCAAGCAGCCCGCCAAGTTCTGAGCCCTGAACCATTCTTCCAATGATGACAACGCTATTGGCCAGAAATACCCCAGCAACAGCTCTGCTCTTCATGAGCACGCGCGACTTCTGGTCCAAACCAGCGAGGAGCATTTCGATGGTATCAGTGCAGTAATGCGAAAAGATGTCTTTACCATCCGCTCCTATGTCGAAGGATGCTAGACTAGGGATTGCATCGGTCGAGCGTCCGCTGGCTGCCGCGTTGGAGTTCCATCCACCGTCCCCTAATGATATCATTATGCTCGAGATGGGGCGTAGAAAGTGTACCATCGTCTGAAGGCGCTGCATTGTCTCCGAGACGAGGGATATAGGGGCGCCATCCGAGGGTAACATCTGTAGCATGCTGATCTTGCGCCTGGTCTCATCAAGGAGCTCCGCAAGGGACGATTTGGCAGTCTCTCGAACAGGCTTCAGGGCTGCAGCGAGTGCCCCTTTCAATTCTCCGGTGCGTGTTTCGAGCTTGCCTGAGAGAGCCGAGATGATCTCGGTGATTTCATATGCCAGATAACAGTCAGTGTTGAGGTGATTTTTTATATGAGCATTGAGTTCACGCAACGTTCGGGCAAGCTCAGCCATCGCTGCCTGGCAAGTTGACTGGAAGACCACACCCCAATCCTCACGCGAGAAAACACTGCACACATTGTCGTATTCGGAGACAAAAAGGCCCTCCATAGCTTGCGAGTAGGTCCCTATACCGTTGGTCCCCGCACGGTAGACGGCATCTGGGCTCTTCTTCTTGGCGGTGTTGACACTTGCGGCAGCAAGGTTGGCCAAAGATGTTGAGAGGTATGGGCTGCGTACCTCTGCATATATATGGGCGAGCTCAGAGGATCCGCTGTGGTGACTCTCGATGACATGTGAATACACCAGACCGAGCCGGGCTATTTTGTCCTGAGGTAGTGTTGGGAAAGGCTTGTCTTTTGTGATAAAGTGCAAGGGCTCGACGGATCGAGGAGTCTCAGCGCGCAGCAGTGTTTCGAAATGGGATTCTAGCTGACTATTGCCAGACTTGATGAGTCGTGTTAGATCGGCCATCGTTTGTTGGTTGGCGCGTAAGTTGGAGGCTTTCATCTCGTTCAAGGCCTTGCCTAGACGTTTGATAGAAGCCAGGTAATTGGAGAGGCCGGCCTTCTCGGGACCGACTCGAATGATTTGCTCTTCGTCATTTTTGCTATCTGCAGGTTGGCGCATTCGGTCGATAGCGGCCAGGACTGAATCAACGTCTACCCAATAGTTAGTTATCAGGGTTGGCTGGACATGAGTCTGTTTCTTACTATTTCCCAATATCTGCAGTCGCCTGGTCTCTCCATTCAGAGGTCCTGCAACATCTTGAACACTCTTCCCTGTCGACTCAAGTCGGTTGAGGCATGATTGAATCTTCTTGGTCAATTGCGTCGTCTTTTCAAGCCGGGAATTGAGAACGTCAACTTCAGCCCTTGCTTCTTCATCTAGAGCGGTATGCGCGTTGCCAGAAAGTCCGACCGACATTGTGTACGAACACCGTTGAATAGCATCCGTTCAGGTAGTGGAGTGGCTTATGTGTATAGTATAGGAAAGGCGTCGTAGGGGAGAGATCATTAAGGTTGAGAGTTATGAGTGCTGCGCGTGGAGGATCATGGAGATCCCAGCATACCTACCTTAAGGCAATACAGGCAGGCTTGGCGTACGGAGTACCTCCCTCTTGAAGACCAGGGCCTACCTTAGGTAGGTCATTACGGAAACTGGACTAGCTCTCCTTGCCGAGATAGGGTCCAGTGTAGCCACACATCAGCCACCTCTGGAGGCCAGCTCTTGCTACCACTTTATGCGAGAGAGACGCGTTCTTTGGAAGGGAGCGCGGGCAGGGCCAGCAATTTCGAGCAGCCCCCTAGCAACGCCCCGCCTGGTTTACTTTCACCCCTCGATCTGATTACCGTTCAGTACCTTAACCAGGTTCCATATCGGCATCACTTTTGACCAAGTCGCTCATTGAAACGACAATATAAGGAACCACCGACATGGATTCTTTTATGCTTCAAGATGAAGGCGTGCGCGATCGCATACGTCAAGCGGAGGAATTTCTTGATCCCAGTATGTCCACCGCCCGTTCTCCAAAAAGATGGATCGTTGTGCCTGGCTAACTCTTTTCTGCAGATGATCCTCAAGTCCGAAGTTATCGATCCGATATTATTCTTATGCTACAGAAGAACCAGCGTCGATTGACCGTTAATCTCGATCATGTGCGCAACCACAGCCCGGACCTCGCACAGGGCCTCTTACAGCAACCCTTCGATTTCACTCTGGCTTTTGATCAAGCCCTGAAAAACATCGTCCAAACCATTCCACAGGCACGGCCTGACCAGACCGCAAAAGACACAATCTATTACTGTGCTTGGGCTGGCAGCTTTGGCTTGAACGCTTGCAATCCCCGTACATTGTCGTCTCATCTCCTCAACTACATGGTCTCTATCGAGGGTATTGTCACCCGATGTTCTCTCATCCGCCCCAAGGTCGTGAAGAGTGTTCACTACAATGAGAAAAAAGACATGTTTCATTTTCGCGAGTACCAGGATCAGACCATGACCAACGGTGTTACCACTTCAAGCGTCTACCCTCGCGAGGACGACGACGGCAACCCGCTTATTACAGAGTATGGCTTTTGTACATACCGAGACCACCAGACCATCTCCATCCAGGAAATGCCCGAGCGAGCACCAGCAGGGCAGCTCCCCCGCGGAGTTGATGCAATACTAGACGATGACCTTGTCGACAGTGTGAAGCCCGGCGACCGAGTGCAGCTCGTTGGCATTTATCGAACGCTGGGCAACCGCAATACCAATCACAACAGTGCTCTCTTCAAAACAATGATTCTGACGAATAATGTTGTCTTGTTATCTTCAAAGTCCGGAGGTGGTGTGGTGACTGCGACCATTACAGATACCGACATTCGTAACATCAACAAGGTGGCCAAGAAGAAGAACCTTCTGGAGCTACTCTCCCAATCGCTTGCCCCCAGTATCTACGGGCACGATTATGTCAAGAAGGCCATCTTACTCATGCTTTTGGGTGGTATGGAGAAAAACCTCGAGAATGGAACACATCTGCGTGGAGATATCAACATTCTGATGGTCGGTGACCCGTCCACTGCTAAATCTCAGCTGCTACGTTTCGTCCTCAATACTGCACCGCTCGCGATAGCAACAACTGGTCGTGGCTCCTCGGGTGTTGGTCTCACTGCAGCAGTAACTTCTGATAAGGAGACGGGTGAGCGCCGACTGGAGGCTGGTGCCATGGTTATGGCTGACCGTGGTGTCGTTTGTATCGACGAATTCGATAAGATGTCAGACGTGGACAGAGTTGCGATCCACGAAGTTATGGAACAGCAGACTGTTACCATCGCAAAAGCGGGTATTCACACATCGTTGAATGCTCGTTGTAGTGTTGTTGCTGCTGCTAACCCTATTTTTGGTCAATATGACCCTCACAAGGATCCTCACAAAAACATCGCACTGCCTGACTCTCTGCTCTCACGTTTCGATTTACTGTTTGTCGTCACAGATGACATCGAGGATACGCGAGACCGGCACGTATCGGAACATGTCCTTCGTATGCACCGGTATCGCCAGCCAGGAACTGAAGAAGGTGCTCCTGTGCGTGAGCAAGGTGGGCAGTCTCTGGGGGTCTCAGCTTCAAACCAAACTGAGTCCCAGGGGCCAACCGAAGTCTACCAAAAGTATGATGCAATGCTACATTCTGGTGTCACAGTCACATCTGGTCGCGGTTCAAACAAGAAGCCCGAAATCCTTAGCATCCCATTCATGAAGAAGTACATTCAATATGCGAAGACGAGAATCAAGCCCATTCTGACACAAGAGGCTTCTGATCGCATCGCTGATATCTATGTCGGTCTACGGAACGACGAGATGGAGGGCAACCAGCGAAGGACCAGTCCTTTGACCGTCCGTACTCTGGAGACCATCATTCGTCTTGCCACAGCACATGCCAAATCCCGCTTATCAAACAGGGTGGAGGAGCGCGATGCGGCTGCTGCAGAGGGTATCTTACGCTTCGCTCTTTTCAAGGAAGTTGTTGAAGAATCGCGGAAGAAGCGGAGAAAGACTCAAACAGTTGACTTTGCATCATCCAGCGACGAGAGTTCCAGTGATGATGAAGATGACGATGGTGACACTGCCAATGCCACGCAATCAAACAGGTCGACTTCGAGGGCTACACGCAACAGCAGTCGCCTCCAAGCGAGAGAAACTAATGACACTGCCCGGTCTAGCAGAGAACCTGATGTTCCCGAGGATGACTCGCAAAGCACATTGCGAAGATCTAGCCGGCGAACACAAGACCAGTCACAATCGCAAGCTTCATTTGCATCGTCAATTCCGGCCTCTCAGCTACCATCCTCGAACCAGCTAGAGTCGCTGGATGGCGACGAGGACCTTGCCACCGGTGCTGCAGCACTGGCAATTGATGATGCTCCCATCACATCTGAGCGACTGACAGCCTTCCGAACAGCCCTTGGTCAGCTTCTCAACACAGACCTGTTTGAAGATGACGCGGCCGAGCTGGACGCAGTCGTGGAGGCGGTGAATAAAAAGATTGGGAACCGTCGCCAAGCATTTGATAAAGGAGAGGCTACAAAGGCGCTCCAGAAAATGGGAGAAGCAAACCAGATTATGTAAGTCTCTTTATTGCAAGCACCCACGCGTTGACTTACTAACATTCATTTCAGGTTCACGGAGGGAGATCTTGTGTACAAGATCTAAATATTGTAACGAGTCGGCAATACGAGGCGATCGACTGGCGTTGGTGGGATTTGTTTTGGTGCATCTATTGGTAGGCTTGATACTACTATGAAGTTGATAACGACATCGGATGACACGAGGTTGGTCGAGTTATGTAGTTAATGATTGATGCTAGGTGAGTAGAATTCCACAAGGTTTGTAATGGCCTCTCTCAATACCTTAATCGAGACCTTGACACTGGGAGCTACTGTATGTACAATTTGTGGACAATAAGCCTGCCTAATATGGAACATACTGGTGGTTGAGCTGAGCCCAGAGGAGGAATTGGCCAGGGTAAGAGAAGCTCCAAATCTCTCGTAAATATTAAGCCACGTATCAAGTACTCAAGATATGATACACAAAGAGTCTTTGAGTGAATTCAAGAGGTGCGTTCGTGACCAACAACAATAAGGTCCGATGATATGTTCTGTTCGCTACCTACCTACCTAGTTACCTTACTGACCGACCTAAAGAGGACACCTTCTGTACGTAACCTTCCTTACGTGTATGTACCAACCTGGGCAGCAGTTAGGTCCGATGTGCCCAACCCACCACGGACACCGCTTAATAAACCAAAGTCGCTTAGAATCGCTCACTCATCCGTTCCCTTTGAAAGTTAATCCATCTCTTTCCGTATCAGCAACTCTAGCCTACCTATACAACGATTCTATAAAGGGATCACAGCTCATACATAGGTACTTGAGTCACAGTAGTTCCCAGCATTAAAAAACTTGACCCGTGGTATAGCAAAATTAAGCGTCTGGACCCCTGTTTTTCACGATCCGATTCGCTTTCATACTCAACACTCTGACCGCGAACTCCACCAACTGTTAAATATTTCTATTCCTGGCCAGTCTATGAGCCGATACTGTACAATTCCGCGGCAGAAAAGACCTTCATTTATCGAATAGCCAGTGTCTTTTTTTTTTTAGCGAGTTTCTTGCCGGTTCAAGGCCTGTCTCGCACCCTTTCACACAGCTGGTCATTATCTTACCATCCCTCTCAAGAGCATCATGGCAGATGTAGCCGAAACTCCAGAGATTGGGCTGCCTATTGATAGCAAGGAAGCTGTTGTTGTAGAGGAAGAGAAAGACATAGACCAAACGAAATCTGAAGATGCAGACGAACACAAAAACGGTGATGTAGGTGCATCAGGCACTGAACCAGCACCTGAACCAGAGGCAAAGCCAGGGCCAGAAGCAGATAATCCCCCAAAACATCCCCCGTTGGCCATAATTGAGGGCAAGGTCAGCGACTCATCAGGCGAAGAAGCTGTCCCAATCGATTTTGTTACAATGGGCATGTTTATAATTGGTGAGAAGATTCATTAACCTACCTTAGCCAGCGCCCTTGTCTACAAAACTGTTGTGTTACTCGGATCAGACACTAACTAACTTGACTGGAAAGACGATATCGACTTCATCCCGCCAACGCCGCCCGTCAAAGACATCCTTGGTGGCGCTGGTACCTACTCAGCCCTTGGAGCTCGCCTGTTCTCACCCCCACCCAAATCTGCGTCAGTTGGCTGGATTGTCGATCAGGGCTCAGATTTCCCGCCCTCTCTCTCTACGCTCATCGATAGCTGGTCCACCTCGGCTCTGTTCCGTCATGACGGGCTTCGCTTGACCACGCGTGGCTGGAACGGCTATGAAGGCACTACCGAGAAGCGAGCTTTCAGATACCTGACTCCCAAAAAGCGCTTGACTGCTCAGGATCTGACACCATCACTGCTTAAATCACGGTCCTTCCACCTGATATGCTCCCCAAATAGATGTAGGGATCTTGTCTCCGAGATCACCTCACTTCGAAAGAAGGTCATGGCCCCTGAGACATATACCAAACCCATCTTCATCTGGGAGCCTGTGCCTGATCTGTGTACCCCTGACGAGTTGCTCAATTGCACCAACTGCTTACCTCTTGTCGATATCTGCAGCCCGAACCATGCAGAATTGGCTGGGTTCATGGGTGACAGTGGACTTGATCCAGAAACAGGTGAGATCTCTACCATTGCTGTAGAAAGAGCCTGCGAGCAGCTTCTTGCAAGCATGCCTCTGCAGTCATTCTCTCTTGTCATCCGTGCTGGCGAGAAGGGATGCTACATCGCGAAGAATGGAGGAAGGAAGCGAGGCCGTGACCCCAAGACGACCAAGCGACGGAAGAAAGATTATGTTAGGGGTGGCCTTCAGCCAGACACGGATATGGAGGCTTTGTTTGCCGGCCTTCTCCAAGACGCTGATGGGATTGTGGCTCGCGAAGAGATCGAGGTCGATCCTGGTGTTGAGAAATGGGTTCCCGCCTATCACACTGACCCATCCAAAGTGGTTGATCCTACGGGAGGTGGGAATACCTTCTTAGGCGGCCTCGGTGTGGCTCTGGCCCGAGGCGAGAGCCTTGAGGACGCTGTAGCTTGTGCCACTGTTGCCGCAAGCTTCGCCATTGAGCAGGTCGGTGTTCCAACGATTGGTAGAGATGCTGAAGGCCGCGAGGCCTGGAATGGACATAATGTTGAGGACCGTCTCCGCGAGTTTCGCAAACGTCTATGAATGAAACGAAACATTGAGTATACTACATCGCAAACTATATTATAAACTGAGGATGGGCTACAGCGATTTTAGAATAATGAGAACAAAGCACATTTGTAAGGGACTTAGGCTCGAGTCAGCCATAAACTGGTCCAAGTAACCCATTTATTTCTATGGAAGGTCTACGGAGTACGGAGGAGTACCAGTCTGAATGTCTGGGTTTGCGTCTATTATATAAGTCGGCGCTGGGTTGCCCGGTTCCGGCGTTGATGGAATGTCTCCCTATGTATCCGTACCAAAGGCAAGCTGTTGCGATGCTTACCCAGTTGGGGAGGTGTTCAAGTCTTGGGTTGTCGTGCCCCTCTAGGTTAGGTTACCTTGGCACGTCTTTCGAGCTTAGGTGGCCCATTTGTGGGATATACTTAGACAGTACTCGTCCCTACGTAACTCCAGGCGCCTAGCGTAAAGTATACTTGTCGTATATTACGTACTGCTTCCCCTGTCCCTACCTAGAATAGGACCTAAGGTAGGTACCTAACTTAGTAGTTAGTAGTCATCCATCCCTATTTGGATCTTGAACCTCCTGCACCGAGCTCCAATCACCTCACCTCGTCTCAGCTTCAATATCTACCTAGCTACCTCCCCTACCTGTTCAATTGTCTGTTGATTAACTTTCTCTTAATTGCATACCTAGCGAAAGAAACAGCATTGACTCAGCCAATCACTAAGCTTGCTGTTCCTTTTCTTGCAATTTTGCGTGGCATTAGCCAGGAACCTGCGACCTGTAAGTTGAAAGCTACTCCAAGTTCCGTTTTGCGCAATCAGTACAAAGCAACTATCCTGTTGCCTGAGCACGCCGCTGACACCCGATCAACTATTCCTTCAGGGGCCTAAGCATATCTTCACCTTATTTTGTTTTCAGTGGAACACTTTCAGTCCGGCACCTCGACCAAATAACAACCTAACGGCCGATTATCCAACATGGCTGCTAACAGTCAGATGCACAACTTAACCACGCTCATCAAGAGGTAAGCTCTTTACGCTCGTTGCATGTCGGTCCAAGATATGCAGACGCTGATAAACGCCATCCAGGCTTGAAGCTGCAACTTCGCGCCTCGAAGATATCGCTTCTTCGACCGAGCCTCCCGCCAATGCCACCGTTCTCAACCAGGCGATACCTTCACCTCCGAACCCCTCCTTAGCCGCTCCTCCTCCTCCTCCTCCAGCCGCTTCCGATTCCAAGGCCACCACTCCTGCTGCCGCGGAGCCCGAACCTGTCGCCGAGCCGCTGCCAGAATCTATCGAGGAATTTGATGCTTTCCTAAACACTTCCGTTGATAAATATGTGAAGCTGAGCCACCAGCTAGGAGGATTGGTTGCTGAGCAGGTACGCGCAACCATCTGAAGGATTATGAACACGCAAAGCCTTCTACGGGGCAGAGACTAATCATGGTATAACACTAGGCTGCGCTCGTCAAATCTGGTTTTCAAGAGCAGCGCAAGTTTCTGCTGATTTCCACAAAGGCGAAGAAGCCAAACCTCTCCGGACCTGATCTGCCGGTATATGAGAGCCTCATCAAACCCATCAACGAGGCACTGATGGCTGTTACTGAGCTCAAAGACGCCAACCGTCCTAGCCCTATGTACACGCAACTCAGCACTGTCTCCGATGGTATCATGGTTCTCGCATGGGTGACCATTGACACTCGCCCCTATAAGCACGTGGACGAGTGCCTTGGCTCGGCTCAATTCTTTGGGAACAGAGTTCTAAAGGAGCAGAAGGATAAGTAAGTAAGTCACTTGGCTTGAGCAGATCAACTTTAACCATACTATCAGGGACCCCAAGCAGATCGAATGGGTTCAGAGCTTCTATCAGATGTTCCGCGATCTTGCCGATTATGTCAAGCAATACTTCCCAACAGGCATTCCATGGAATTCGAATGGCCAACCTGCTCAGGAAGTTCTCAAGTCATTGTCTGCTGGTTCTGCGCCTGCTTCCGTTCCCACTGCCCCGGCACCTGCTGCTGGTGGTGCTCCTCC
>JAAOAJ010000086.1:0-16239 GCA_013781345.1 Fusarium coicis | reverse complement strand
CCCCCATCCCCCCTCTCACCACGTTGATCATGTCGCCCAATACGACATGACGGAGTGAGCAGACGACAACATATATATACATGGAAAGGAACAGAATAGGATAGACCAGTAGTAAGAGGTTAATTAGAGTTCATAAATACTCACAATAGATAATATTGTGCTCACCCACTAGCAACAATTACACTTTTCATGGTCATATGTTTCAACTGTCACGGATCCTTCGGGGTTCTGACGCCAAACTGCTAAACTGCTAGCTCATGACAAGGGTCTCCCTGACGACTCATATCTGAGTCCATCGGTAGAGTGTGTGTGTGTGTGTCTGTGTGTGTGTGCGTGTGTGTCTGTGTGTGTTGTGCTGTGTACTGTACTGTATGTGTCCTGGTGGCTGAGTAGAGGCGAGCACTACGCCAATACGGTCATCCAAGAGCACGACAGAGTGCATACAATCCTCAATTCTCATCATGATCGTCAAACGTCACTTCCATTATGCTAACTTCTGTCTCTGGCAACTCAATCAACTCGCCATGCTTGACATCATGATATTCATCTACAACACCTTTTCCCATATAGATAAAGTAGAACAAAGACCAACCACGCAACTCTATCGTGCCAGAGTCCTGTCCATAAAAACGCCCGCATAATGTCACATCCATACATATTATGTTCTGTCTTTCTTTCTTTCTTTCTTTCTTTCTTTCGTTCGTTCGTTCGTTCGTTCGTCCTCAACTCCTACTCCAGTAAGACTAAAGCTTCGACTGCATGTCGCCACGCTCCTCTTTTGTACAACCATCAACACATTCCAACATGCTTCCATTTACTTTCATGTATGCATCTCCTTCGTATGTATGCGTGCACCTCGTCATCCCAGTTTCCCCCGCAGGGCGTCCACCTCTCGTTGTAGGGCGTCCAGGTCAGCCAAGATGTCAACACTCTTCCCTGGCTCGTTTGCCGATTGCGGAGATGTGGGACCCGAGCCGACTGTCGCTGCGACACTGTCAGGCTCCTCCTCGGCCACTTGACTCGATCCAGCCTTCCCTACACCATCAAGACTCGTCCTCCGAGGTCCATCGACGCTGCCACGGCTGCTGCCTCGTTGCCTTCGAGGTGGTGGAGGGGGTGCCATCTGATTATGAGGTTTTGCTTCGAATGAGATCCGCCGACTAGTGCTGTCAACACTTCTGATACTCGCAGGTCGTCGGACAGATGTGTTTCGCGCAGGTGGTGGTGGTGGAGCCCAGGATTTCGTTGCCGTCACGGGCTGATGTGTTCCTGATTGCGTATCTCTCGGTGGTGTTAACTCGACTGTGGAAGATTGACGCAGCTGTGATGGCGTGGAGGTGGTGCTCATATCGACATCCAGGGATGGAGCCGGGGATGATGACGATTGGCTCAGATCCGTGAGGCTTGAGGCCACCCCCAGTGGCACCTGCATCGACTGTCTCGAGGTGTGATGAGATCTTGGTGGTGGCGGTGGTGGAGGTGCTGCATGTGAGTCACGTCGGTTGTGCTCAGATCGGGATCTCATAGACGATGACCGTGATAAGTTCTCTTCATTGTGCACAAATTGCTGCTGTGTCAAGCCTAGACCAGACGCATAGGTCTTACTCTCTCCTCTCGCGTGACCTCGTCGAGGTGGTGGTGCAGGAACCGCTTTTCGGCTGCCGCCTGATGATTCTGGCGATGCTAATCCCACATCACCTTCGGCCCCTGGAACTTTGCCAGCTGCTTCACGGTCAAACGGCGAGTCGCCTCCTTCTTCCATGCTTCTTCTCACTGGCGCCGGCGGAAGCGGTTTGTTCATATCTGATGACAGTGTCGCAAGAGGTTCTCGAGATGCCTGACCAACCAGATCCAGCTTGATGGACTTGCCATGTCGCGAGCTAGGTGGCGGCGGCGGTCTCTTGCTGTTCTTTGAGCTCAGTTGAGCAGAAGTGCTTGAGTCAGAAACGTTCTCTTGATCAATATCGTCTTCCGGGGTATCCGAGGCTTCTTCAGATATGAGAGATGCTTCTTGGAGTGCATTCTCGGGGGCCGATATATCTTTGGAATCATCATGTGAGATTCTTCGGAAAACAGACGGTCTGTCTTTTGTGTTCTTGGCTGGTGGCGGCATTGACTGTCGAATTTTCGGCGGCGAAGACTTGTCCGACTCCGTATTACCCGTCATCAGTAATCGTTTGAAAGAATTGACGTCCAGAGACCTCCTGGCGGTATTACCAGCTTTGAGCGCATGGCCTTCTTCTTTGCGCTCATGCTCGAGCTTTTGTTCTGCGACGGGAGAATCAACACTGCGTAATGTCTTGCTGAACGGGTTTCCTATGCCGTGACCGCCATTCGGAGCATAGCCACGGGCAGCCGCAGCTACCATTTCGCGGTCGCTATCGTCGGTAGACGTCGCATCGAACGGATCGTCCTCATTTTGTTGGTTCGCAGTGTGTTGCGCTATAGAAGGTGCGGCAAATGCCCATTCGGGAGAGTCGGGAGACAGCGGCGGGGGTGATAGTACGCGGACTTTTTTCGTAATCTTAGATTTCGAGTCAATCGTTGAAGAGCCAACTTGCTGGAAGCTGGTCGGAGGCGGAGGAGTAGGTGCTGTTTCAATTTGATCGAGAACAGGGAAACGAGAAGCAGCGGAGGATGTTGAGTTGGGAAAAGAAGCTGAGTCTACCGTAATGGCGGCACTCTTGCGAAACGGATTAGACGATGCCATAGCGACTAGATTTTCTGCGCGATCAGCTCAGGTGATCTTTTTAGGCGTGTCTCGTTTCTTTCTGCTATAGTTCAAGCTTATCACGGGGGAGATGGAAAGGTGATTCTGATGCGATAATAGGTCAAGGCGCATGCAAACAGACACTGCCCGCCATCTTCGGCACAGCCGGGCAAGAGCTTGGGTTGGCGGCCAAGACAGGTAAACCGAGTGGAGGAGATTAGGCGGCAATGGAAGTGATAATAACAGCGCAGCGCAGATGAGACGGAAACGAGGCAGAACAAGACGATGGTGGATTTCTAGAGGTTAACGAAGCACAGTGGAGGGAGGTCTTGTAGGTAAGGCAAGGTATTGTAGATAGGTAGGTAGGTACGGAGTAGCCTTGTGAGGAAATGACGGGAGGTTCAGGCGTAACACAGCGCAGCAAGTGGCCCCCGGAACGATCGGTCAGGAGCTGAAGGGGGACGTCGCAGCAAGGCACACACAGCCTGAAGTGTTGCTTGTACCAAACGAGGTCTTGAGTCACTTGGGGAAAGGAAAAGAAATCTGGCGATGCCATTCAAGAGGCGTCCAAAGTGGGCTGAAGTCGTCAGCGCCTTCAAGCCCCAGGGTCAATATCTTATCGCTAACGGTGCCTGGAACCAGCACAGAATCGAGTCAATTTCAGGGGGATGAACCGTCCGTGGCACGAATCAGAAGCCTATCTTAGACTGGACAGGACAGGACAGGGGAGAGAGGCAACGAACAGAGTCAGTCAACTCGAGAGAACGAAACAGAACGAGCAGGCGATGATCATTGACGGGCATGAAGAAGCACGGGCCAGCCGGGAGCTTACGAGGGGTCGAAATACCGCTGACGTTGGGCATTGTGAGGTCCCTACAAGCAGGATACGTACTGTCATAGCTCTTCGCTCGGTAATCTGTGCTGCAAGGAAGTACAGGTACGAGCGCTTGTTTAAGCTTCACATAGGTAGGTTGGGACCTGAGGCACGTGAGTCGTGACGACAGGTAGATACCTAGGTACTGTACCTATCTGGAGCTGAAATGTCTCATCTCACGCCCCGGACAATACGGTTTCGAAATAGACGCTGAGATCCAATGTGTGTGTGCCTTACTGACTATGTGCGAAGAGTACTGTGAACTTCATATCTTGGCCCTATTGGTAATTAAATGAGTTACCGTATCATCTGTGAAAGGAAGGCACTCTTTACCGAAACTCTTCTAAGTATTCCTAAGTATTCTCCTACTCAGGCCTTGAGCACCTATGAGCTAGGTAAGGTACCTTAGGTAGACTTGAGAGGTGAGTCGTCCTTTTAAAGAGACACCACGGGTGCCAGCACAAAAGTTTCATGGTTCCACTTTTCTCGACTACAATTCCTCACCAGCAGGTCAGCGACACACTCAACCATGATATGGCGGCGACCGGAGTGCCAACACCTCAGCCAAGGCAAGATGACAACTAGTTATGATGAATGACTAGAAACCTCTTGTCTCGAAGCAACAATTCTATTGTGGCGAGTAAGGCTTGGAATGTGAACTCGCGCTTAAGAAACTAACTGCGAATACGAATATACTTTACGGATACCGAGACTCACTTACACGCAGGACAAGGCTGACGCGTAAATGCTTCACAGTTTCAGACCACCAACAGGCAACTATTGTCTTAGATTGCGCTCATTCCATACATACACATCCAAACTCAAAGAGTTAGAAGCTCAAGACCGCCTTTTTCCTCCACGTAGTCTGTTGTTTCGTTCGTCAGTCAGAACATGTTGGCGACCCACGTGAAACCCCCCTGGCAAAGACTGAGTCGAGACACGCTTCACCTCAACCCACGTCAACAAGCCCTAAGACAGCGCGTCACCTAAACGCGCTCGCTCATACCTCACAGGATATCCGAAAATCATTCATTATCATAGAATCAAGAGGAATTTTGAAAATTGTTCATTGCGTGGTTCAAATAGAATAACTCAAAACAGCGACAGTGGTATGTATAATTGCAAGCAACCAACCCTTCCTCACCCACAACCGAGACTTTTGCCCTCTCCAAAAACACACCGACCGTCCCCTCCAGCATTGTTTCAAACCATGACACACCGTAAGACTCTGTCATGTCATATAAGATAACACAGGGGACAAAATCGCATAGAAATGACCCTCACTTCTAGTGTACCACCTCCAACATAATGAGATGGCTGAGGGTAGAATCATACAGACGCGACTCTCCGCGTGCACGTGTAAACAGCCGATAATCCCGCGCTCCGAACCAAACCATCAAAATACCAGTAGCCGTACTTTCCGTACCCTTGCCGTGAACAGATCCTTTAACGCCATGGCCGTCATTAATTAAAGTCCAATACTGCTCAGCGTCATTTACGCCTTGGCAGCGGCCTTCTTGGGTGCTGCCTTCTTAGGTGCAGTAGTCTTCTTTGGGGCTGCTGTCTTGGGTGTCTTGGTGACACGACCTGTCTTTGTCTTTGTGAGAACGGTCTCGGGCTTCTCAGCCTTGTCGGCCTGGGTAGAATGTTAGAAGATGTGGTGCAAAAGCAGCTAAGTCAGCACGTACCTTCTTGGGAGCAGCAGCCTTCTTGGGAGCAGCGGGCTTCTTGGCAGTAGCAGGCTTCTCAGCCTTCTCGGCCTTCTTCTCGGTGGTCTTCTTCTCAGCGGCGGCCTTCTTGGGGGCAGCAGCCTTCTTCTCGGTAGCAGCCTTCTTGGGGGCGGTAGGCTTCTTAGCAGCGGGCTTCTTAGCAGCGGGCTTCTCAGCGGCCTCCTTCTTCTCGGCAGCAGGCTTCTTAGGAGCAGCGGGCTTCTTAGCCTCAGGCTGCTTCTTGGCGAGCTTGGTACCACCGGAAGGACCCTTAGGCTGCTCAAAGACACCCTTGTCGACACCAGCCTTCAAGGCCTTGTTGAAGAGAGAGTCGAACATGTTGTCGGTGACGTTGAGGGTGTTGTTGGCCTTGACATATTTCTTCAGTTGTTGACGGCTGCGTGGCGAGTCAGCAACTGGTGGGAAAGGAGGGAAGGGAAAGGCGACAACGTGGATGTGTTGCGCGACGAGGGAAAATGAAAAATGAAGCTTACCTAGAGCCCTTTCGGTCCTTGAGCTGTTGGTTGCAAAGAAAGCACGTTAGTAAGTGAAAACGAATGAAAAGAGAATGAGTTAGGTAAAATAGTCGGGCGGGCGCGTGGCGATAGCCTCATCCGCGACCGAAGACTGAGTGCGCGATGATGGACGCGACATAAATGGGGAGCTTTCAGAATTCACATACGTTGACAATGGCATCAGTGATCATGTCCTGAGATTAAAATGTTAGCTACCAATCGAGAAGAGATATCTCGAGACTGAAAGAACTCACCTGATAGCTGGCGTGGCCAGACTTCTTGGGAGCGGCGGCAGCAGATTTGGGAGGCATTGTGGTGGATTGTGAGGGTTGAGATGACTTGAATAAAGACGTGTAGTTGAGATGAATGAGACGCGACAAAGACGTTTACGGAGATTGAAGGCTTTGGAAGACGTTTAAGAGACTGGAGAGCAAACGACGAGTAGAACTGTCTTGGTCGGGCGCGTGGAGGGGACGGGTCATGTTTATATATTCGGCGGGGGCAGAGCGCAATCACTCTCCTCCTGCTCCTGCTCCTGCGCTACTCTCCTCTTACATCTTTGCAACTCTCCCGTCTTGCTCACCTGCCATAGGCCCACTTGCCCCGATTGGGAGGAGGGGCATTTTAAAGCGCCACACTAAAAATGCGTATGCACACTTAGCACCCGCTGGCATGCCATTGCACAAAACAGCGCACAAGAGCAACAAGATCTTCATTGGAACACGTGAACTTTCTTATCGCGCTCCTGGATTGGCCGAAGCTTGCTGCATAACTCACAATCTCTTGCACTATTTGGGTCCAGCCACACCCAAGCTCATCAAAAGTTAGAGAGATGCCAAGCCTGGACCCTCCAATATGGCACTTGAGAAAATGGGGCACCCAAAAATGCCAAAATAATCCTGGGCAAGTGACCATTTTTCTGATTGGCCAGCCCAGACATCACCTCGGGTGAGGTGTACCTCTGTGTGATCTAGAGTCTGGCAAAATGCGAGCGCAACTCATGCCCCCGAGCATCCATTTCCCTCGATTCTCTCGCTTCTTCGACGACCATTGTCCAAGAGATGAATGACTCGATTCCTTTGTCTTCTTGCCAGTCTCGGGCATTCTTTTGCGTTCCAAATTAGATGGAGGATTCGCTGACTTGTTGCGACTGATATATGAGGCTTCCTTCGCTCTCGAGAACCGTTGAGCGGCGATTGAATGAGCCATGCTCGTTGTCGCATTCCGATTTACAACTCTTACAGTGATGAATATGCTCCTGTGAAGCTTTTTAATGCCTTTCTAAGAAACAGCGACTACGATAGTGTAATTTCTACGTTGTTCCGGCTCGATTCGATAACTATATGGTCCATATCGCTCAAAGTCACTCCCAAGTCCATTTCTCAACATCGCGCGTCGTTTCTGAAGCTATCCGCATCCCACCACTGTCTAATCGTTAAGTCACCACACACCACACCGCAAGCCAATCTTGCATCATTTAGTCGTCGGAAAGTATGCAGATGCAACTTGAGTACATTTTTACTTTTTTTTGTCGAATAAAATATCACCATCGGCTCTTGAGAGGGCGAAGATGTTGCATCACGACTTACACGGTCGGAGGCGTCAAAGAAGCAACACAGAATGGTGAATAGTCTACGATTCGCATTCACACATCTCATGATCTCTCATTTAGGTACTTTTTCGATCTCTACTTCGTTATTTTCTTCTATTTGATGAATTTTAATTTTTTATATTAGATTTCCCTGCACTTATGGTAAACTACTCAATGTATGTATGTTGTTCGAACTCAGCCAAGCGGGTGAGACAGATCTGACTTGGGGCATTTGCAATTCTTCTTCATTCTAAATTGGTCTTTGACTTATTTACAACACTTAAGGAGGGAGAAGGTCAACATCTCACAACCTCATCGTAACAATGTTACCAGCCACTTGAGGATTTACCTCAGGCTTCATCGTCGCAATTAACGCGTTACGTCAAGTGAGGGGCAGGACGAGGCATCATGAGAGCTTGCGCCCAACTCAACAGCCTTATCGTCTGGGCACTAAATCATATAAAACATACGCCAACTTTGTACATATCTGGCTATCTCAATATGTGGTTTATCGACCTTGATTTGAGATCTGTAGTCTACATTATTTTTGCTCGCCGCTATGTTAGTGATCAGGACGTGATTATACACCCTACCCGATCGCGGACTTCTCATGGCATGGCTTGGGCTTGTGTGCAAACAGTAACACTATTGATTCGTTTATGGGTCTGCTTTTTCGAGAGTCAGTGTTTTCTTCATTTGAGTTTTTGGTGAAGGGTTCCCTCCATTCTGCAACGGTCTTTATCTTGGTTTCTGACAACAGAGCTTATCAGTGAATCTCAATATGACAATACCATCTCTGTCACTACGACAGCCAGTACAACTTCTACAATAACAACAAATATAGTGAAACAGAAAACAGGGGGACGAAACAAATTAGAAAGAGGAAGTACTCTCCAGTGCTCCCACGAGCTTGCAAGAAAACGGTACAGTTACACAAAAGCCAACGACTTTACAGGTGTAGGTTAGCATTAACACAGATTCCCTCCCAAGTTGAGCATGGCAAGCAACTTTGCTACTCTTAATATTATTCTGGAAGTCTCTGCTATTTACCCACACACAAAATCGTTTACACAGCTGTTGAGCGAGACCTATGGCATTATATCGTTGGTCATGCGCATCATTACTTACACTTATCTAGTGCTATGTTGAAGTATCACATGACCCGTCTTATAGATCACAGTCCTAAGGCACAGTGCATTTTATAATTTGTACTCCAAGCCTTACCAATCAGAGTAAGGTGGGACACGGAACACGATCGCCCAGAATGTCCAACCGGAAGGTGCACCAGAAAAGGCCAGCGAGGCAGGCAGGACACCTATCATCAACAATAGCATCTCGATTCTGCTATCAAATCTTCGGTGAAGAAAAAAAAGAAGATCTTCAGCTTGGGTGCGGACTTGGGAGACCATGTTCGTGATTTTCCGCATATAATATCCTTGTCGAATTCTCTTGTCTCATGTTATTCAAGCTTTAGCTACCGCCTTCCATCATCCTACCTTACGGACGGTACATTTCATTGCCCCACGTCTCCTTTACTGGGCACACGCTCATCCGATAGATCGATACTCGTCCTCGATACTTTCTTCCCCTTCGCTTCCCGAGCCTCAACGTCGCAATGGCCGACTACGCTCAGTACCACGCTCTTGGACACGGCGAGGTTATCGACCCCAATGATCCTAACCGAACATCTCAACCCTCTGCGCAACAGTTCCAACCGCCAATCGCTCCCTCACCTTACCAACAACAAGCATCACCATATGGAGCACCCCAATATCTTGGAGGCCAGCAAGCGCCTCCTCCTATGACTGGCTCTCCCGCACCAGCTCCTGGATACGGTTATGCACCTCCTCAGGCTCAGGCTCCTCCAGGCCAAGCTCCTCCACCACAAGATGCTACACTGGCCGCTCAGCTTGGTGGAATGAACTTGGGAGATGGACATGGCACAGCGAGAAGGAAGAAGAAGGATCGTCATGCATACCATACCGTTGAACCTACCGGTTCCTCGCAAGCCTTCAATGGCATGCCTCCCCAGGGGACCTCGGCTACACAGTTCCTCGACAGCGTCCCTGGCGGTCCCGGGTTTGGAGGTCAATTTGGAAGCCCCCAGGGAACTCCCCAGATGCAAAGTCAGGGCCAATTTGGTGCGCCAGTTAACCCGGCATTTGGTCCGGGTCCTGTTCCTGGAACACCCGGTGTCGGCGAGGGCCTCGGTACAGCCTCAGTGTCTACCAGCGGACCCAAGGGAGTGTCACCTGACGACATGCCCAGCGTACCGGCCTCGCGAGATGCTATCCAGCAGTACTACCTCAAGAACGTCTATCCCACCTTCGAACGACATGTCCCTCCTCCCTCGACCGTTTCCTTTGTTGCCTACGACCAGGGCAACTCGTCACCGAAGTACACTCGACTCACACTCAACAACATCCCTACTACTCAGGACGCTCTGCAGGCTACCGGCCTTTCTCTGGGACTCTTGCTGCAGCCGCTAGCTCCTCTGCAGGCTGGAGAAGCTGAAATTCCTGTCCTCGACTTTGGTGAACCTGGACCCCCACGATGCAGACGATGCCGAGCTTATATGAACCCCTTTATGATGTTCCGTTCAGGTGGAAACAAATTTGTCTGCAACCTCTGCGCATATCCCAACGATACTCCTCCCGAATATTTCTCTGCGACCAACCCACAAGGTGTCCGAGTTGATCGTGACACTCGACCCGAGCTTCACCGAGGAACTGTAGAGTTTGTAGTGCCTAAAGAGTACTGGACCAGGGAGCCCGTGGGATTGCGATGGTTGTTCCTTATCGATGTAACCCAAGAATCCTACAACAAGGGTTATGTTGAGGCTTTCTGTGAGGGTATCCGCGTTGCTTTATATGGTGGTGAAGATCAAGAGTTGGATGAGAATGGAGAGCCGAAACGTAGGATACCAGAAGGTGCCAAGGTTGGATTCGTCACGTACGACAAGGACATTCACTTCTACAATGTCAACGTGAGTTAAAGATGATACTTATACTGTCGCTTTTACTAACTGTCTACAGCCTGCCCTGGATCAAGCTCAGATGATGATCATGCCTGACCTTGAAGACCCCTTTGTGCCCCTGAGTGAGGGACTCTTTGTCGACCCATATGAATCCAAGGATGTGATCACATCTCTGCTTACTAGGCTTCCGGATATGTTCTCTACCATTAAAAACCCCGAGCCCGCCCTTCTCGCCGCCCTGAACTCAGCACTTGCCGCCCTCGAGGCGACGGGAGGTAAGGTTGTGGCATCATGCTCTGCGCTGCCAACATGGGGCCCTGGTCGTCTCTTCATGCGTGACAATGGTAATCACCCTGGAGGCGAAATCGACAAGAAGCTCTACACAACTGAGCACCCGGCCTGGAAGAAGGTTGCTGAGAAGATGGCTGCTTCCGGTGTCGGTGCTGATTTCTTCCTTGCTGCTCCTTCTGGTGGTTATCTTGATATTGCGACTATTGGTAGGCTCAGTCCTTCAAAGTGTCATAAACTCATGCTAAGCTAATTTTTCTCTAGGTCATGTTTCTTCAACCACTGGCGGAGAGACCTTTTACTACCCTAACTTCATCGCTGCGAGGGATAGCCGAAAGTTATCACTCGAGATCTCACACGCCGTGACCAGAGAGACTGGTTTCCAAGCTCTTATGAAGGTCCGATGCTCTAACGGCCTCCAAGTCTCGGGCTACCATGGCAACTTTATCCAACACACCTTTGGTGCCGACTTGGAAATTGGTATTATTGATGCTGATAAGGCAATGGGTGTCAGCTTTAGCTACGATGGCAAGCTGGATCCCAAGCTTGATGCTCACTTCCAGTCTGCCCTTCTCTATACAACGGCTTCAGGCGAGCGACGCGTGCGATGTTCAAATGTTATTGCTAGCGTTACGGAAACCTCCAAGGAATCGGGTGCGCGTGAACAGGGTATTCGTGAGTGCCTCAAGTTTGTTGATCAGGACGCTGTCATTGGTATGCTGGCCAAGGAAGCCAGCTCGAAGTTGGCAACTACATCAAGTAACCTCAAGGATATCCGTCACTGGCTAAGTGAGAAGGCCATCGACGTTCTTGCCTGCTATCGAAAGCATGCCGCTCAGCAGCATCCTCCAGGACAGCTAGTCATGCCTGAGCGATTAAAGGAGTACTGCATGTACCTTCTTGGTCTCCTCAAGTGCCGAGCACTCAAGGGAGGTGTCGAGAACTCAGACCGCAGAGTCCACGAGATGCGGATGCTTCGTTCTATGGGTGCTCTCGAATTGAGCCTGTATCTGTACCCCCGAATGATTCCTATCCACAACCTCGCACCTGAAGAGGGCTTCGCCGACCCCGAGACGGGCCATCTCAAGATGCCCCCTGCGATCCGCACATCATTCTCACGAGTCGAGCCTGGTGGCGTGTATCTGGTTGACAATGGCCAACAGTGCCTCCTTTGGTTTCACTCACAGACTTCTCCTAACCTCATTTCTGATCTGTTTGGTGAAGACAAGGACTCCCTCAAGAGTCTTGACCCCTACACATCAGCTCTACCACTGCTCGAGACTCACCTCAACGCTCAAGTCCGCAACATTATCGAGTTCCTCCGAACGATGCGTGGTTCAAAGGGTCTCACTATCCAGCTCGCTCGACAAGGCATTGACGGCGCCGAGTTTGACTTTGCCCGTATGCTCGTGGAAGATCGTAACAACGAGGCTCAGAGTTACGTGGATTGGCTGGTACACATTCACAAGGGTGTTCAGTTGGAGGTAAGTTTCATCCAATCATGACTTGTCAACAGAAAGGTCTAACATGCATTGTAGCTGAGCGGGCAACGTAAGAAGGAGGGCGAGGAGCACACGGCGGCAAGCTTGTCAAACTTTGCAGGTTTGAGACCAGCTTATTGGTAGTTGAAAAAGTCCAGCAGCTTAATAGAATCGAATCTTGATAACAGCGGTCGTTTATCTTATGGAGTAATGTAACAGAAACAAGCAAAAGACTTTGGTGGGGGAGACAGGATGAGAGGACAGATGATGATTTGGTTAACAGGTAGCGGGTAGCACGAACACACCGACACATTATCGTCGAGTCCATCTCAGTCTTATCACGGACACTGTCCTTCATGTCTGTTGTTGCACGATACATGTGTCCATCCGTAACATGGAAGACACTCAAGTATACAGTTTACACCGCAACATTGTTGTCATGCTTGTCTTTAATGTTGCAAAGACAACAGCGCAAGGCTGGCTGTATGTGTTTCTCCCTTGCAGGAAAAGACACTCTGTTGTCACCTCGCCAATCTCCTTTTCAGGCGGTCTGTCAGATTTTTGTGTTACTGCATCTCGGCTCTTTGCATGACTCTCCTCTGCATGACTCCTCTGAAACAAAAACACTCCCTCACTTTACAGTTTGTTTTTACTCTCCTTTTTTATTATCACAATCTATCCTTAACTTTCTGTGTATGTATGCCCCCTTCACCGTTCTTTGCGCCTCGTGGAAAATGGTTTGCGATGTAACGAGATGCTGATGTCGTGTAATGGTGTCGCAATCGAGATTTGTGCAACAGTCCGAGAAGAGGGAGCAATGTTTATTTGACAAAGTTTTGGATATAAGGTTTGAAGAGGCGGTGGAGAAGGGAATACAGAGATTGAGATGCATATGTACGGAGTACAGCTGGAGACAACATGTTACAAGCCCACGGGGAAGCATATCATACGTACGTGTTGTATGTAACTCGAAACCCTTGCTTGCCAATGTCTCGTCTTGTTCATCAGATAGGTTCTCTGCGGGACATGATCTGCCGCTAGTAAAGTACTGTACTCCCATGATCGTCGACGTGCATTTGCGTCTGCATCTGCTGCAGTTGTCCAAGCCAAGTTGAGTGTAGTCTTCTTTTCCCCTGCGGCTATCCGCGGCTAAAGGCTCGCCTGTTGTTACACGCGAGGCTGAAATTCAAGCGCTTCATGATGTACGTATATATCTTTGATCGATGAGTTGTTGGGGGCTTGACTCAGGGGGGTGCGTTATCTTGCATTGGTAGTTTGATGATCGTGTTGAGATCACTGCTGAATCCTCGATTACCCCTTCAGAAGACATATTCCTGACGTCGGTAGTCAGCCTCATATGATTCAAGATTAATTAGGCTACCTAGATATGACCTATCAAGTTGACTCGTATGTTTGAAAGTCATCCAATCTTCTGAGCCACGTCAGATCAAGTCTCTGCCTGCACACAAACATCCGAGGAAACTTGGGAGAAGCAAGTCCGAACAAGTCTAAACTTAATACTCAGCCCTGACATTTGTTTCGTTTAGAAAAGTACGCTACCTATCGATCCTCCGGCTGCTTCGGGGGTACCCGCATGTACGTTGTGACTACAGTGCAAGCCAGGGTCCAACTACGTTCGAAGAGAGCTGATAGGTGGGTCATATGAGACGAATAGTCTTGCGTATATAAATCACCCTATTTAGTTGAAACAGAAGGGATTCAGCAAGGGAATGTTTCTTCCAATGAACCCTAGCATCCAGATAACGTGCCTTGGAATCTCAGTCCTTGAGGACCGATAGGGTGCTCACATCTCAGCCTGACTAGGGTCTCGGCCGAGTTCATCCCACATCCAACCCTCGAGCGACATTGTAGATCGAGGCTGTGAAAGGGCATGCAGTGTTTCCGTGTGCGACATGAGATAGCAACAAGATTCTTTAAACAGCGGAGCTAAATATATATGTGACACGCCCAACGCCGATACCATCATTTATTCGTCGTGATACAGGAGCCCGACAGGGCCACTTGTAGATCGGGAATCAATAAGGCGCCAGACACAACCCCCAAACACCAAGAAAAAGAAATTCCTTGTCAAATGACCACAACCAACAATAGCAAAGAACCAACATGACTCCTGTAACACTGCGTATACCCTGACTTCGTCTGGTCTCTGTTCCGTAGATTCCTCATCCATTGCATCGCCTCATAATTGGCTTTAGACGATTGGTCGTCGAGGTTGGTATCGTAGTTGCCCTATGCGCTCGCTGACTTTTCGTCGTTCCTCCGTTGACCGCCAGAATGCGGGAAAGTACAGTTGAGATAATAATTAAAAAAAAAAGAAAAAGAAAAAAGAAACGTTTCGCAAGGGTCCCGCCAAGTCGGTCGGCCTCAAAAATGACTAACTCTTAGAGGCATCATAGGCTCATCTTCCTGAGACAAGTTTTTCTTTGTCGACAAACCCGACTCAAGATTTCCGCTGGTACGGCTCTTGAGTTGGCAAGCCGTGTTCTGGAATCTGTCTCAGATTGATACAAACTAAATCATGTTGTAATCATGTTAAGTCCATATCGTGGATCAGGCTGTCGCAGAACTCGGTCGACCTCACTCGCACTAAAGACGTGCTCGAAAATTTCACGGTCAGCGGGAGCACTACTATGGCTTTTGCTTGACCCAGACGAGCTGGAGGATCCAGTCCTAGATTTGCCCTTGTTCTCCTTCTTGGTAATCTCGTCCATGATGTGGCGCATTGTGCTTTGTAGGGGGTCTTCAAAGACGAAGACAACGTAGGCAAACTGTCCTCGAAGGTCGGGATCGAAGAGCAATACATCCCGCCAGAGCTCTGCCAGCTCTTGGGGAGGATTGCGGTAGCCATTGCCCAAGCCAAAGTCCCCGATGACAACACGGTCATATCCGTTGTAAAGACAGATACGGAGAGCTCCGCGAAGCTTATCACGAGTCATCTCACGTTCCTCTGCAAAAGAGTACTTGAGCCCGTTGTCTTTGAGTTTGGGCCATCGGGTTGGTGGTACCGACACGACGGGTAGGTCAAACCAGCTCTCCAGCCTGTCGTAGCGGTCATGTGGTCCGCGGCAAACCACAACAGCATCAGATAAGATGCCACCCTGTGAGGGGATCGGGTAGTTGTTGGGTTCCGGCGAGTTCGGCCATGGCGTGTTCAATGTGGCTGAGAGGTTACTTCGGCGGCATAACTTCTCCTCATATCCGACGCATCCAGTTTCCCAGTCACCTCCGGGCCTCCGTTCATTCGCAGCGCATATGAACGGAATCCGCACTCGAGGACCTCCCATAGCCTCGCTTTGTTGTGTATCCATGGCTGCATATGTCAATGCCTTCATCACTGGGTCTCCCACTTCGACTCTGAAGGAGGGTGGCCGAGTCGTAGGCTTCTGACGCTGAATGGCGAGTTGCATGATGGGCTGTCTATAGAGGTAGGAGTATGGTGGGAAAACTTCTCCGTAGTTCTTTTTGACAAGTGGAATGAAGTTCCTCTTGGTATCAGCTGCGACCTCTGAAGGCCGCACCCGGCTGGATCTTGGAGGAGCCATGATGAAGGTGTTGGATGTGTGAGCAAGCAATACGGACTTATGCTGCTTTAAACAAGCTTGTAGTCAGGGCGCTATCAAACCAATGACGCCAATAGTGAGAGAATAAGTGCCAAGTTTGAGATGCCTAGCTTGATGAGGAAGAGCAGTGAAAGTGAGTGGCAGTGGGTTGATGAGGTCTGAAGGGCTGGGAATAAGGGCTACGATGGAGGGCAGGGAGGTCTTATATGGACACTTGGCCGTGAGTCTGAAGAAACAACACGGCGGAGGAATCTGTCACCGGACATGATCCAAGGACTCATATTCTGGTTGACTGGCTTCTCCGGGACAAGCGAGTGAGGGAGGGATGGGCACTGGGCTGTGTGACCCAACATGTGCAAGATCTGAACCACTTGTTTAGAACAGACTCGGCCTGAGGCGAGGCAACAAGCCAAAGAATGAACAGAAGAAAAACAGACCAGCATCACTTTATGGGTACGGCAAGACTTGGGTGCCAAAAACGGGGACGTTTCGCTTGACAACATGACCTAGCAG
>JAAOAJ010000085.1:0-129685 GCA_013781345.1 Fusarium coicis | reverse complement strand
GACTAGTTTACCTGTTTAGAAAACCCTAACCGTTACAACTACGGCACTTCCAATAACTTCAGCTACCGAACTAAGACCTACTGTTCTCGAGAAGAGCACTGGAATGTCAACTGTCACAGAAGACCCCACTACTACTGCTACTATTTCAACTTCAGAGGTCTCTTCAGCCACAAAACTGACGTCTGACTGTATTGAGGAACCTACCACCACAAAATACTACTCTGCTACTGAAATCTTAGCAACTTCAGTAATTAAACTAAGCTCTACTGTTATCGAGAGCAGCACTTGGATAACTACTGTTACAGAACATGCTACTACCACCGCAATTTCTGCAAGGGAAACTTCTTCAACTGTTGATATTAGCTCTACTATAATCGAGAGTACTACCGAGATAACGACCTCGTCACAAGAATCCACTACTACAGCGCCCATATCAACTTCAGAGCTAATCCCCACCACCACTGAGAGCACAACAACTTCTGAAGCCACAACCACGACGAAGATAGAAGTAGCTGGTCCTCCCACGATCACCAATCTTTCATTCGACGATACTCTAGAACCTTGGACCGTCACCCAACCCAACCTCGTCTCACTATCCCTCGACACCAACATCAAGCACGACGGTAGAAGCTCTGCACGCATGAACTTCTCTCCCGCCGGCGGTTCAACAACCTACATCACCCAGATGTTTTCGTCGCCTCCTAAGCGGGGGTTGGATATCCAGCTTCCGCGTGGGTGCGCCCTGGAAATGGATGCACCCTCGCGGTGCTGGGTTGTGCTTATGGAAATGCAGGGCTATTCGCTGGACGGCGAAACATCTTTGTTGCGGCGATGGGTACGCAGCCGGGGACGATCAATCAATGGCAGGAGATATCGTATGTATGCACGTATACTCAAGCCCAGATTGATCAGGGTGGTTTGGCTCTTAATATTGGGTTTATGTGTAATGCAGGCTCTGAAGCCTGGATTGATTCGGTTACGTTTTCCGGGCCATGATTGTATCATATTCTGTCTGGCTTATAGGTGGTGGGAATCATTAAGCTCTTCAGATGGTGAGTCTTGAGCTTGCTCATATGCGGGAACAAATATTCTATAAGATCAAGGCCTCAGTAGCGATTGTATGTATGCTGGTCTTGTTTGGTTGCAGAATGAAGTACTAGCCGATTGCGCTTAATTAAAAGTTTCTACATATTGCTTTGGATCATTAGACCATTAACATTGCGACCTGCGAAACCGTAGCATTAGGAAACAGGAGATCTGACACGTGCGAATAGAAAGAAAGGTCTGATGACAATACCTAGAATCTACCACTAGGAATTTTCAGTCTGGGAACATGCATTGAAGAACCCAAGAACATTCGATGCAGGAGTCTATATCATACTTGACTGGCAAGCACTTAGGACGGAGAGTTTACAACCGTGCCTCGGTATCTGTCAAAGCTACGTTGCTGCCTGTATCGGATATTCAAGGCCTGATGCTTTCTATAATTTGACATGGACGTTTATGTAATGTCTATATCCCTAGGTGATTGTAGCGTGGATCTATAAGCCCATGTCAAATTGCATTCCCGCCTTGGGTCAAAGTTAGCAAATAGGAGCTGCTCTATGGCTGTCCAGTCGATGAGTAGTCACCAGGTGCAGCGTAGCTGGAAGCAGAATCAAGTCGCATAGTAAGTTGAACTATTTCATATCAAAAATCACAAATATTACTATTCTCTTGCCTCTGAAGCCCGAGCGCGGTTATCATCTCATCGCGGTAGCTTACCCATTCGGATTCCACGTCGAGCAAGCGAGCATGCCGCAAACCCCACAGATAACAAAACAGAAAGTCAGGTGGATAAAACTTGGCGAATGCTAAGAAACTAGAGAATTTGACACGTGCGGGGAGCGGAGAAAGGGTCTGATGAACACCCCCAGGATCTATCACTTGGCATTTCCATGGATGGCAGATTCCAGCATTGGCATGATTCCTTGGCCGGCCTGGCAGATGCATATTACTTGCCTTTTTGGATGGCTGAGTCTAGACCTCCAGGGTAACGCTTAGAGAGACACATGCAAATGCCTTGAGCGTCTTTGGTTAAAATGGAGTATTGAGTGACTCATTGTATGTGTCACGATAATGAGCCGAAACAAAGCGCAAGAGAGGAACAGAAAGATGATAAATACCCAGTAAAGTCTCTATATAGAGAACTTGAATTCAATCAAAGCAGCCATGGTGATCATCGCTTACTGCAGTACAAACTGCAGCTTATCCCGCACTACATCAAACTGATCATACTCGAGACTTTCCGCTGGCTACCTGCACATACCATCACAAACCTACTCTCCCAAAGGCAGCTCGGATTCAACGGACAAAGTCAATTATCGAAATCTGTCATCACGCAAATACCTCAGCTCATGCTCAGCTCCACCAGCTTCGCCCCCTTCCGCCCAGCACAGATCATGCATGAACAATGATATCCATTACGTGAGCGATTCCTCCAAGCTATGACCATTATCAGCCCCAAGACTTTCCCAAACAATATTACAAAGTGCTGTTGATAACAACGTGGGATATCGCCAAGAAAGCTTCATGTGTGAACAACCATGATCTCGGTACCGTTGCCGCGAACGGACCAACCTCGTGATAGTCACCCGTTTGTAAGCATCACCAGCTGAACTGATAATCAGCATTCGTTTCTGCCCAGCTTCTAGAAACAGAAAGTGTTCCGTTGGGCTTTGGTGGTGAGACCATGTTTACATAAAGAATTGCTCAGAGGCTATATAGACATCACGCAACATCGACATCGGGAGCAGGGCCGGACCCTGCAGTCATCTTCCGAGATTACCATACAGAGCACGGTGATGATAATTGATGACAAGTCAAGATATGCGAGATGCAGCGGCAGGTCATCCGTTGGTTACGGAGTTGCCGTCACCGTTTGCCGGAAACGGTTCCGCTCTTCAAAGACTCACAGACTGCTTGAGCATCAGTGCAGCAAAATTGGAGATACCACCAAATACGTGGCCGTACCGATGATTTCCGCTTCTCCAACGTTTCATGCCAAATGCACTGACCAGATTGAAGTTACATGGGACTTATCGGTAAAAAATGCCTCGCTGATAAAGTCAGTTCATCATCACAGCGTGGAGGCCTTCCTGATGGGATACCATCGGTTCAAGTGCAAAACCCCCTAACTTGACTTAACTTTACAGGGTGAACCCCGGAATGGTCGGTGATCTGCGACGCCCCCCCAATCGTTCGCAGCCAACCAACCATCTGCATGCGCGAATTGTTCCAGAAGGATACTGTATAGAGGTAAAATTTGGAGATGCGCCTCTGTCTTTATTTCCGGATGCCGAGGAGTAATGCCGCGCCTTAGAAAATTTGCCTGTCTCGGCTGCACCGACGTCAGTCAGCCTTGTTTTTTTTTTATCCTTTGCAATATTTTCCTTTGTAAACATTCATCTGCAATTGTAAAGATGGTGATGAGACCACCTGGGAAAGCAGGCCATTTTATGATAAACGCACTGGTATTTAATCAAGGGGCCTCGGAGTGGACTCGGTCGCTTTCCCGTACTCCGCGACATTGGTAACGAATTCCACAATAGTAACTGAAGCTCTCGTGTCTGATGCTTCTGAGGACGTGAAAAATTGGGGTTGTGGATGTTTTGGAGACCGGATCAGCTCCCGACTGCGGAGCAATGGGGTAATAAAAACTGACTCCTCAACCAATGAGACTTCATCCCTTGGTTTTATGGGGAGCAGGGCACCGCGGAGCGATACCTGACTCGCTATTCCCAGTGGAACTTTCAACGTCATAGCCTGGCCTCTTCTTGTTTTCTTTTACGTGATGATAATTCTCAACCAAGAGTCTAGACAATTTTGCTCTGGACTCGTCAATCGTATTGAGACCCTCTTTCTCCGCGAATTCTGGGCGGCAACCCCATGGGGACATGGAGTAGCCAAGAGGTGCACTCCAGACACAGAGTAGAGTTTCTGAGGGGAGACTGACTTACTCCACACACCCAGATAAGCCTCGCCAACACCGAGTTGCATGCCAGGTTTTGTATCACCGACTAACCCCTCTTGGGTAAATGACCACGGGGATCGACTGGGGGCAAAGCACCAACCCAACTTGTTCAGCTACTGTATAGGATCGACTTCAACTTGTCTGAGCTTGTATAAGTTGTGTCCACAATCCCCAGACTTTTTTGTGCCTCATCTCCTCCACATTTCACTCTCTCTTCCTTCTTCACTCCCTACTCCTACACTCTCAGTCTTTGAGTTGTTTGCTTGTTGGTCAATTCACTTTGCTCCTTCAACAATCATGTCGCATTACTCTAGTCCTGCTGAGAAGGACCTCAAGCACGATCTCGACAATGATCAGCCTGCTTTGAACAACACCCCTTCCATCGCTGGTGAAGCCCAAGTTCACGATGATGTTTTTGGTGATATCACCGATGAAGGCCCCAACTACCGCGCTGTACGTCATTTACAACATTATCAACATCTTCAAGTCAACTAACATCAGTAGGTCGGCTGGATCGGCACCGTCGCTCTCATGATGAAGACCCAGGTCGGTCTTGGTGTTCTGTCCATCCCAGCTGTCTTCGACGTCCTCGGTATCCTCCCCGGCATCATCTGCCTCATCGTCATCGCCGGCATCACAACATGGTCCGATTACATGATTGGTGTTTTTAAGCGCAACCATCCTCAAATCTACGGTATCGACGATGCAGGCTTTTTGATCTTTGGCCGAGTTGGACGCGAGATTTTCGGTATCGCTTTCTGTCTCTGTATGTACTCTCCTCTTATCCCTCAACGACATCGACTAACAATTTCAGTCTGGATCTTCGTTGCGGGCTCTGGTATGCTCGGTATCTCAATCGGTCTCAACGCCGTCTCTCTTCACGGTACTTGCACTGCTGTCTTCGTCGCTGTTGCTGCTATCTGCGGATTCCTGCTGGCCAGTGTTCGCACCCTCGGCCGCATCAGCATGCTCGCCTGGGTCGGCCTCGTTTGCATCATGACTGCTATTTTCACCGTCACCATTGCAGTTGGTGTCCAGGACCGTCCTGCAGCCGCTCCCCAAGAAGGTCATTGGAAATCTGACTGGAAGGTTGTCGGAAACCCCAGTTTCACTGAGGCTATTTCTTCCATCTCTTCTCTCATCTTTGCCTATGCTGGAACTCCTGGATTCTTGTAAGTTTACCTCAACTGTTATATGTGATTCATCCAGCTAACTTTCAAAGTGCCATCGCTGCTGAGATGAAGCGTCCTGAGCATTATACTCGATCTCTCCTCATCTGTCAAGCTGGTGTCACGCTCACTTACATCGTCATCGGCTGCGTCGTCTACCTCTACTGCGGCTCATACGTCGCCTCGCCCGCCCTCGGTTCCGCCGGCCATCTCATCAAGCGCGTCGCCTACGGCATCTCCCTCCCCGGCCTTCTCGCAACAACCGTCCTCGTCATCCACTTCGCCGCCAAATACGTCTTCGTCCGCCTCCTCCGCGGAACAAAGCATCTGTCCTCCAACAGCGCTATCCACTGGGGAACTTGGCTCGCTTGCACCATCATCACCACCGTCATCGCCTACCTTATCGCCTCCGGTATTCCCGTCTTTGGTGGTCTCGTCTCCCTCGTTGGTGCCCTGCTCGGTACGCTCATGTCGTTCCAGCTGTACGGCTTCATGTGGCTGTATGACAACTGGGCCAAGGGCAAGCGTGATCCCAACATGAAGTGGTACCTCATGGTTGCTTTCAGCATCTTTGTTATTGTTTCGGGTACTTTCCTCATGATTGGTGGTACTTACGGATCCATTGTTGGAATCATCGACTCGTACAAGGCTTCGGGTGGCTCTGCTGCTTTCTCTTGTGCCGATAACTCGAATTCCACTTAAGCGCAGCGTTGTTTTCATTTAGCATTATGCATTGTATACCATTGGATTTAGAGTAGAGAAAGAAATCAGATTAGAGGTTAAGAATAAATCTACAATCATATTTATACACTACGACTCTCGACTTCATGCGACGTGACTTTTCTTGATCTCATTCACAGCAGATTTTCCCCATTCCTTCTTCCAACTTCATAGTGGAAGTGAAGGAAAGGCTACCCAGCGACTACGATTTTGAGATCCATGAATTTACAGAACGTGATAACTCTTTGACTGGGCTCTTCCACGTCTTGCCAACTAGCCAACTGATGCTCAAACTCGGGGAGACTGAACTCATCAAACCACACAATCACTTCCCTACCATTTCCAATCAAAAAGCTTGGCCATAACGTTCCCCGCAAAACACTGGATAAATAACCATGATCTCTTGTGGATATCATCCTCAGCAAACCCGTTAGCCTAAGCGCTTCCCCATCTCCACTGCGCGCATTTCATCGTTAGCCCATCAATAGTCTCGATACCCATACCCACAACTCCTCATCATCACATCAAAGTGGGTATATCAGATAAGACCCCAAAATCAAGATTCTGGACTGCCATCTGATGATCAAATTTTGCCTATCCTGACGTCTGGATCTGCGGGTACTAGCCTGTCGGGTGGCGGTGACTAGCTGACGAGGGACTGTACAGTTAGTCTGAACTTTAAAGTTTTCAACGCAGAGTCGCCACTGAGTTGGAGAAATTGGAGAGGAAGAGCTAGGTGACGCCGACGTCAGAGATGTTTTATGCAGCTGGGGTCCTCTTTGGATGATACTTTGGTTCATATCGGCTTATTGAAGACCAAAGTTCAACATTGACCTTTGAACCCTGAATGGTGTATTTAACTGACTTTACGAAGTGGATATTGAGATCCAGGCAGGTTGGGGATATCGGCAATCGTCGGTAGAAGAGAAGAGATGGGGCTCTTGAAGCTGGGTCGTGTCATGCAACGGTCAACCTTAATTCGGACCCCAGATCCGATGCCGGAGTGGTCTCCGATAGTGACCCAGCCACTGAAGCTCTTGCTTCTGAGCTCGCAAGATAATCAGTTGATGCCGATATCAATATGTCAGACACAGGTCCATGGGAAATTAGTCTCGGCTAATTGCTGAGCGCATTCGCATTGGCTGTAGGATTTACTTGCTAAGCTACCGGCAATGAATGAGATGTCATTACTTAGGTGAAAATGCAGAGAACATTTTCAAACACGACGTATTCTATAAGTTTGTGGTATTGTCGAATTTTGCATCATTAGCTCGTTGAGATACTGTCTGTTGTATTGTGGTAGAGTCCACGTGGTTCTCTTCTTATACAGAAGCTTGCATGTCTTCAACGCTAATAGTTGGTTGGCTGGTCTTGATTTAACAAGTGAGATGAAAACCACTTCGTTGACTGCTAAGCTGCGGGTTAAGTAAACAAAACATCTCTGATCATGGTGTATGCCCTAACAAAGAGCTATAGTCTTACTCCCCTGATGTTGGCTCGCCCTGCGGTTACAGGGCGGCTTTGCCACTAGCCAACTATTACCAGCGCAGGCTCAGCTGCAGCTGACTTTGTGCAGACAGAGGCCTCAAACTATCAAGTAACATCGCGATATTTCCGGAATTCGGAACTGCCGCCTGCAGTATCGCTGTCGCTGAGGTATCATAGCTTACAATACGCGACTTCGGAACAAGTTCGAACGCTTGGCTGAAGGCTATGTACAGTTTGGTAGAAATGACTAAAGAGCACTCAATTGTACTATATAGTGATTTGAGCAACTTTTGAAAGGTCAAATATCTCAAGCTAAGTTCTGTATGTATAAATATTTAATGCTACGGCCTTTGAGGACTTGAGTGGCTGTTTGATAGCAAGGATACTGACTGGTCAGCTCCCAGCCTGCCATGAACACTTAGAGAAAACAACACTATTTGGTCTCCAGGGAGATAAGATGTAAATATGCAAATAATTACAATTTCTACAAGAAGAACTACAAGCCGATAACAGCAGATTTGCGTCTTCTTGGCCCAGCTTTAGTAACAACTCGATCAAGATATGAGTGGCACAACCCGCGTGACCCAATCACATCGAAGTCTGCCCTCCGACAACCCGAAGCCTATTCATTGCTTATTAGATGAAAAGTATTGGCCTTCGATACCGATGTCCTGTTCCCTTCACTGTACTGTTGCAGCCGCTCACTAGTCAGGAAGCTCGCATCAAGGAATGGCGTTGATCTGGCAGCCGACACATTTATTTGCATATCCAAACCTAAGTAAGCTATTTTATTATTAAATTGCTAAACATATGACTCCTTTTCATGGTACTCGAAAACGCCCAAGTCACCGCGCAGGCTCCTCTCGCACAGGCCATAAGACGGAGATTCGATTGCGACGATCCCGTGTGCTTGGACCCGACAAGCAACTACTCAAACAGGAAGGCCAGAAATCTTACTAACAAAGTGCCCTACTCTCATTTCTCTCCCTCTCTTGACTTTGGTCTAACAGATTGGGCGTTGTGCGGCAGCTGATACCCCACCAAAACATGGTTGGCAAGCATCTCCGCCCACGTCGTGGAGACTTACCTATTTTGACGAGACCATTCATCTCGAGACTGATAGAGAACAACGCGGGGGTATACCAATTGGTAAAGAAAGATAAAAAGAAGAAGCATATAATACACCAGAATAACCAAGAGTTTCATCGTAAACATTCATCTCATATCACTCACTCACTCGTGTCTCGTACAAATTGATCACAATGGCCCCCCAAGAACTCACAGGCATCCTAGTCGCCCTCATAACCCCCTTCAAACCCGACGGCACAGTCGATCTCCCCGCCCTCGACGCCCACATCCAGCGTCAAATCTCCGCCGGCGTGCACGGCCTAGTCCCCGGCGGCAGCACCGGTGAATTCACTGCCCTCACCCTCCAAGAGCGCAAGGATGTTCTCGACCAATGCGTCAAGTCAGCAGCCGGTCGAGTCCCCGTCGTCGCTGGCATCGGCGACCTCACCACCTCTGGCGTCGTAGAGCTCGCCAAGCACGCTGCTGAGGTTGGAGCCGCTGCTACTATGATTGTGCCGCCTTTCTACGATGCGCCTAATCTGAAGCAGTTGAGGGAGATGTTTGGGGAGATTTACAAGGAGAGTGGTTTGCCGATCATGTACTACAATATCCCTAGTGCGAGCGGTGTTAGCTTGTCACCTGCGGAAATCGCTGGTCTTTCAGATGTTGGAGTCAAGTATCTTAAGGATACCTCAGGCAATGCACCCGCTCTTACAGATCTTCTCTTCCACCACCACAACGACATCACCGCCCTCAACGGCTGGGACACGCTGACCTTCTACGGTCTCTGCGCCGGCGCCAAGGGCTCAGTCTGGGGAACCACCAATGTTCTCCCCGAACTCTCAGTGCAGCTTTGGAACGCCATCGCTGTTGACGGAGACTTGAAGAAGGGGCGTGAGCTTTGGTCCAAGATCTTCCCTGTGTGCAAGTTTTTGGAGGCGCATCATTATGGTGCTGGTATCAAGACTGGTATGGAGTTACAGGGCTGGAAGACAGGAGGTCTACGAAAGCCGTTTGCTCTGCTGGAGGATGATGAGAGGGCTGAGCTTGCGCAGCTTCTGAAGGATGCCGGTGTCAAGTTGGCTTGAAGGGACTGACTTTGCATTATGGAGTTTAATGATCAAAATAGTGAAATAGACCAAATGACTCGATGAAAGTTCAGTCATATAAATTGCTATAAATGTGAGAACAGAATCAAGTGAATTGTCATATCTATGCTAGACTTTCCTGCACTAGACTCTGCCAACTCGTAGTCCAATCCCCAGACTGCTTCCTCTTCTCCCAAATCAACGGCACAACAACCCCAGCCGGCCTATTCGTAAAATAAACGCCCTTATCATCCGTAACCCCCAAACACTTCAACGCTCGCTCCTGCAAATCTGGACTCACAGCTTCACAAGACGCCACAAAAGCAGGCCACGCCAAACTCGTAGCAAAATCCTGATCATCGATCAACTCGCTCAAACACGGCTCAAGATACTCCAGCGTCTTTCGGACAAGGTCTTGCAAGATCATGGCGTTCATGTCGTAGACTCTTCGGTAGAAGTATATCACCAACGCTTGGTGGATTGCTAGTGTCATGGAGCGGACTTGAGGATGGCGGACGAGATCTTCGTCGCCTGCGGGCATTTTGACGGGCTCGGTGGGGTCGAGGGTTGACGGCCACGCCCAGATTCTGTTTTCGAGGGTTTTGGTGTGTTTGGAGAGAGCTTCTGATATAGAGGGGTTACACCGTGCAACAGTCTCGAGACGGTTCTTCTCATTGGACAACGAGACTGTCTGTGACAAGAGCGTCATAAGCGACTCTGGAATTCCATAAATAATCGGATAAAGAGTCTGAGTCCACTGTCCTTGAACTTCCAGATGGATATCACTGTATCCAAGTTCATCAGTCTTCTCTTGAGCGGGATCAAGACCCATGTTCAGGCCCTCTTCTGTAATACGGAATGTGCGGAATTGCTCACGGCCTTGGATCTCTGAAGAGCTTTCGGGAATAGGTTCACTCCACAGGGATATACTCTCTGCAATAACGCGGAGATGGGTGTACATATGGTGCAGAAGACGTGATTTGAAGGGATTTTGGGCTTGGTTCGCTAGACCGCGAAGACGAATGAGGCGCTCGGCATCGAGGAGGAAGATACGAAATGCACGAGCTCCGTTGTGTAACTTACTCTATTAGCGTTCCATCTCAAGATCTGACATAAGCGACTTACCGACGTCATGGCCATAGCTAGAATAGCCATCAAAAGCTCTTTATAACTCGCCTGTCTCGGCCCAAACATCTCGTGCTGCAACGCCTGCCTCAGATGGTTCTGCGCACGTTCATGATTCTTCAACCCGATCTCCTTCCAATCCGCCGCCAAAGAATTCGGTGCCTTAGACATATGAAGTTGCAACGCACTATGAGCAAGAAGCGTATAAAATATCGAAGAGCGAGTATGAGAAGCTTCGTTCCATAGTGATAGCTCAGCAAATGTCTCGAGAGCACAGGGCAGAAATATGATCTCCCAGGGAGATTTGCGTTTTGCTTGCATTGCTGAGCGTTGGCCGGCGGTGTGTTGTCTGTAGTGGCGGAGTAGTGGCTCTGCTTCTTCTGGAAGGCCGGAGGGGCTTGTTATGTTTCTTGGGTATGGGACTACTTCGTTCATTGGAGGTTGGAGGCTGGGGTCGATGGTGTCTTCTTGCGTGGTGGTGTCGTGTCCCATGACTTGGGATATGAACCCTGGACTGAAGAGTGCGAGGCCGTCAGCGCCCATTGGATCATCGACGAAGAAGTTTGCCATAGAATCATGAATATTCATCTGATCGCCCGCTGTCAGCTCTTCAGAATTGATGTTGAAGCTCGGGTCCAAGGATGCTGTAAAGATATCCAAGTCATCATCGGGCAGTTGATCCGGCCAATCTGTTCGTTGAATCTCCTCAATGAACCCATCAGTCTCAGCATACATGCTCGTCGATGTGTTATCAGTGTTAGTATCCGGCGAGCACTCAATAGTATCCAACGTCAACTCCTTCTCCTCAAGAGACTGAAAGACCCCAAAAGGACCTTTCATCAACGCATCTCCAACATCACTCTTCTCACATGCAGAATCAATATCCGCCAACAACGCTAACGCCGTTCTCTTCCCCAAACTCCCCTTTAACTCATCACTCATCAACCGTCTCTCGCTCTCTACATTCATCAGTCATAGTCCCCAACACATACCGGAGAACTTACCGGAGAATAGTGGATACCGATACTCAGAGCCCCGATGGCTCTGCTGCAGCTCCGGGCGAACAGCATCATCCCTGATCCAAAACAGCCGTGCTCCATAACCTCCACACGCGAGCCCCAGTCGTTTACAGGTTCCACATTCAGGCTGAGCCTCGTCGCATTTTGCGTGGCGTGAACGACATGTTCGACAGCCTGTGAAGGTGCGTGTTCGCTCGACTTTTTTGGGCATCTTGGATAGGAAAGTGGAGAAGCGAGATGAGATGAAATGAGACAATTTGGGTTGATTGCTTCTTCTTACGAGGGAGATTGATCCCGGGGGAAGGTTGTGTTATTGTGTTGTTGGTGAGATGGCGAAATGGGAATGTTTCCGCGGGGTGGGGTAGCCCGCTTATCGGAGTGGCCGTGGCGAGGGACATTAGGAGGTTAGCTTGGGCCTAAAGTCTACTCGAGTTTATGCCTCTGTTGGATAAAATACTCGAAGGTCAGTCGCCCATGTTTGACTGCCTGATCATTAGTCATTTCTGATAACCGTGATACCTTGGAGGGCAGATGTATGTCTATGTCTATGTCTATGTCTATGTCTACATCAACACGCTGAAGTGCGATCTGGGTACTTACTATATCAGCAGCTCAATTTCTCCACACGGTAGTTTCTTTAACAGGCCAGAAGACTGCAATAGGGGATTTCAATCAAGGGCCTTATACAAGTTCCAGCTGAATTATCACTCTAGTATATTCGATCCTTCCATCTATGAAAACAATCCTTCATCACGATTCTTACCTTCTTCATAATGGCATAGGGCCTCACTTAGACCTTACCTTGGGAAACACGTAATTATTAAATTCCTTTCCATAATACACCGGCCCTCTACTAAGAGAACATCGCATCAAGAAGCACCCCGCTGTAAAACCCTGTAGACGAGAGAGGATTACTCTACCATTGTGGCAGATGGAACTCGTGAGGCAGTACATAAATGCATATTTATACACCATCTTCGACAGTCAGAATGCTCGGTGAGTCCACAGACCTCGAATGAGACCTCATGATGACCCTCCGTCGCAAGCCCTGATGTGATGGTACTTTTAGTCTGCCAATCAAACCGAACAGCACAGTGACTACATTACGAATATGCATATGCAGTAAGATTTTCAACCTCATGGCGCAAAACTATTGAAAACACCTTGTAATTTCCAGTTTTACTCTGAGGCTGTGGGGAGAAATGGATCTGTTGAGAAAATGGAAATAAAAGGCATGCTGTGTACTCATTGTTAACCATGGATTCTTCCAACCGCCTATAGTAACTCTTAACTGAACCAAGTCTTCGCAATACCGCGCCTATCATGTCGATACAAGTCACCACCGCTCCCGGAGCTCTTGTTGCCCTGGGGATTGGTGCTGGAGATGTCGCGAGCATCATTTCTTTGGGTCAGAGGATTGGAAATTGGTGGACTGGTCCAAGCGGAGATAACAACCTCTTGGAGTTGCTCGACGAAGAGGCGTCTGATATCTTGAAGCGCCGAGGGCTAATGGATGTTTTGGCCTTTAACAAAAGATGGCGCAAGCAGATCAGACTTCTTGGAAATGGAGTCCCGTTGAATCTCAGGGAAGAAGATATCCAAGATGTGCTCAAAGACACGGACAAACTGCTCGAGGTATGCCGGCTTTATCCGCTCATGTTGACCATGAAAGGCTAACTCACTTAATTACGCAGGAACTACCTTTATTCACATCGGTGATGATTTGCATTGTGGCGGTTCTGGATCACTTTGTGAGCCGCAGTGTCGTTCAGCCATTGTTATACAAGATTTTAAGCGCTTTGCTCGACCCTACGGAACGGGGTTTGGAGATTCTTCGCTCGCAGTACATCTCTCGTCTGAATGCTTGGAGATCAACTGCATGTATTCGAGGGTTGAGTGATGCTGTTGAGAGATACAAAGATGATATGCTTGGCCAAGGACACATACTCCCGGGTTACATGCCCGCGAGTGACGCGCCGCATATAGAAGCGTTCGTTCTATGGTTGTTGGGATCCAACACTGACAGCTTTGAGACTGTGTCGTCCGACGTTGCTGGCGTAGCAACTTGTCTTTGTAGCCTCGGGATTGACGTCTTGAGTGTTGAAGGAGGCTTTTTTGAATCTAATCCGAGGGGTTCTTGCCACGTTATATACTCCAAAGACCCCATCCTGCACGATGGCGCAACTCGGGCCCTGACTAGTGCTGCAATACTGAAGCGCAATGCGACAATGATTGTCTCGTTAAAACACCCACCAGAAAGCATCAGTATCTTTCCGATCACAAAGAAGGCTCAAACCTTCTGTCGAATGGCATGGGAGGAAGGAATCAAAGCGGCTGCTGCGGTTGCAATTGGACTTCGAAAGTTTCCTGACAGGTCCGGGGAGTTTCTCGTTGTGAATGTTGAAGAACCACTAGCCCAGTTTACCGACATTCAATATTCAATCTTTGATCAAGGCGCAGAAGTCGAGCGTACATCGACAGGAATAATGAGTCTTGCGGAGAGTTTCGGCTTGGTGCTTAATCAAGAATTGATCGAGGGGCTGCAGAACTCTCTACATCGAGTGTCAGAAGACGTCCTTCCTTGGTTCATCGCTACGACTAAGGGTGATGCAAGGGCAATGTCGGATGGTTTCGGCATCTCGGACCCCAATATGACTGACGAATCCAAGGTGGATGGATTCTGCATACTCCAGTCATTCTTCATGGGTTATTATTACGATATCTTTGGCAGGCTCGTAGACACGTCAACACTGGTCTCACAAACCGTGGAGGGTTGCTGGGGTTTTAGATCAGAGACTTTTCTACGCTACATGGAGATGACGAAGAATGAGTTGCCGTCCTCGAACAGAACTTCGCACCACTTAACCATGTCGAGACAGCAAATTCTGCCCATTCTCGCACGGCTCTTTCTTGGCAGCGATGCACAACACAGCTTTGTGGATGACCCAAGAACTGGGGCGACCCGCCGAAGCTATATGGGCATCATTGGCAAGCGGACACTACTGATCAACAGTCTGCTGGGGAAGTGCTCATCTCCTAGTGAGATAGGAGGCTTCACGATCATCGACGTTGATGTTGGAGGCATACCACGCGACAGCCAGGGGCTTATATGCCCGGGTGTAAAAAGTGAATTTTTGGAATCTGATATCATGGGTCTGGAAAGAATGAGGAGATCTATCCAGCACAACCTCTGCGAAAAGTCGACTGATGAAGATGTAACCTTCAATATCGAGCCCGACTGGGATGGAAACCCAGACACGACCTTGATATGTGCCAGATACAAAGGAAGAAGAATCACCGCAATGTCCCCATTGATCTCAGATAGGTATTTCTGCCTCAGCTACGTGCCCCCACGCCCGCACGACATGACGCAGACCTCAGCAGAGAGATCTCGGCTGGAGATGGCAGTCGAGATGACTATCTCCGACCTGATACGCGAAGATAGCAAGCTCCTCAGCTCCGGTGACGTCGAGGTCCCGATTCTTTTCCAGGCTCTTAACCGACCATACTTACGATACTGCGCTGCGTCCAGCTACAAGGATAGCCCGGTGGTTTGTTTTGTGGCCACAGACAGTGTCAGGGACACTCTACAAAGCGCCCTCGCGTGGCAAAATCAGCCAGTACGCAGAGGCTCCAGGCTCAAACGGAGTTTTGCAATCATCGGAGGGATGCTGGAGAACTCGGATCTGGTGTTAGAATTGGGAACTGACTTGGCTATGTATACTATTAGGTCTAAAGGATTTCAAGGTGCTATGGTTGGTAAGAAATAGCTTGGATTCCTTGTCAAAAAACTTGACAGATTGATACTCTTGCATTGTGGAAAGTAGTTCTCTCAGTGGCTTTGCTAATGTCAGAGCTTGATCTTGGAGTCTTGCCCTTTCAGGCCAAGGAAATGATTGTCGATAATTCTCTCCTACACCACGCACAAGTGAATGCATTATAGGACTACCCTTAATATTCCATCATCTTCACTCTACATCCTACCCTCATATTCCATAGTCACTGTGTATATCATCGGCGAAGAGTGGTGTAGTGGTATCTACCTATAACCTATAACTCTTTAAACTCCGAACCTAAAATCCTAAAAATCTCTTCCCTGCGCCACTCTTCGTTTTTGCAGGTCGTGCGTTCGAATTCACGTTCATCAATGTATTACTCCAGAGCTCAAATGTCTTATCACATTCTTTTTGCTTCTGGTTCAGTTGGTAGTGGGTGGTACAGCTATCTCCACTTTGCAATACCGCATTCCACATCTGGAGGCGGTGCATCGTCTGTAGACACTAAAAAGGCAAGTCTCCGCGATGAGTGCATTTGATCTCATTTATAACATCATTATCCAAGTGGCTGATAAATGCATGCGCATGCAAATGAAAATCAAGTAATTCGTGCGCCATTATCGCCGCAGTGTCGTAATTTTAGTGATGCACAGCTTAATAATATTCGTGACGCGGCGTACACCCATAAAACCCCATCTCCATAGCCGCAGCACCTCCATCCAGCACAACACAGCACTCCCAACACCACGTAAACGCACACACAATGACCTCAATCTTTCTGTAACACCCCAAATTCTGTGCTACGATTACTTACTAACCCTGCCAGCACCGGCGCATCGGGCTACGTAGGCGGCCAGCTCCTCCACGAGCTCACACAAGCCCATCCCGAGTACACCACCGCCACGCTCGTGCGCGACGCCAACGCAGCCGAGACCATCGCAAAGGCGTATCCGAGAGTGCGCACTGTGGTGGGTGACCTAGATGATAGTGCGCTCGTGGAACAGGAGGCTTCACAAGCTTTGGTGGTACTGAGTCAGTAGTGATGTTTCATGATATTTTGGTGGTGTGGTGTTGCTGACGGGGGAACTTAGATGTTGCGTCGAATAAGCATATTGGGTCGTTGCAGGCGATACATCGGGGGTTGGCCAAGAGGGGAAATGGTAAGACATGATGAATTGAGTGAGAGGGACTGGACTGATGATGAACAGGTTATTTGATTCAGATTTCTGGTGCGAGTTTATTGCCTGTTAAGGACTTGTCTTCACCGTCCTTCAAACCAGGTGAACCATCCAGCGACGTCTGGGATGATCTCGATGGCGTGTCTTCCATTCTTGACCTCATCCGCAGCCACGACTCTCGCGTGGTAGACAACTACATTCTCAAAATCGCAAAAGAAACACCTTCTATCAAGATAGCCCTCGTCCTCCCTCCTATTATTTACGGCAAAGGTCAAGGTCCTGTCAAACAGCGCAGCGTTCAGATCCCCGCACTTTCAAAAGTCGCGATTGAGCGCGGTCATGCCGTCAGGGCGGGTCGCGGTCTAGCAGCCTGGTCAAACGTTCACGTCGCTGACCTGGCGAGATTATTCACAATTTTAGCCGAGAAGGGTGCGGAGGGAAGTGAAGATGAGAATGTCTGGGGTGAGAAGGGGATTTATCTTCCTGGTGTTGGCGAGCTGGTAAGTCGAGTACGTTCACTCACCAATTGGCAAAGCTAACAATTTAGACATGGGCCGATATTTCGGATAGAGTCGCCAAAGCAGCAAAGGACCAGGGACTGATTGACACACTTGAAGTCGAAGAGTTGTATAAACCAGAGGTCGACACTGCACTCCCGGCTGGTTCAGTATTCTTCGGCAGCAATGCCCGAAGCAAGCCCCGTCGCGCGACTGAAGTCTTGGGCTGGAAGCCGAAGGAGACGGGGCTCGATGAAGAAATTCCTCGGGCTGTGGCTGAAGAGGCAGAGGCTCGGAAATGAAGTTATGCTAGTCTTGAATGAGATAATTGATAAACATTATCTTATCTTGAGTCATGATATGAGGTGTCGCTTGAGGTAAAATGTAATTCTTTGCCCAGTGTGAGCAGGTCGATGGAGATGCGGGGTAGTTCAGTGGAGTGTAGCGCTGTCGTTGTAGGCTTCACTTCCCTATCTCGGTAGTGGAGATAATTGCGCAGGGGAGTTAAAAAGAGAAGGTCTGCGCGATTGAGACGACGGAAACAATCGCCATTCTCATCGGTCTATATCAGATTGAATAGAGTCAGCCATAGTCTCATATGAGATTTGTCAAGGTTTCAAGTACAAGAGGCCCTCCCGAGCTTGAGCACCAGTCCGTCAACACCAACCAACCCATCTCAACCCCAAAATGGCTGCCTCAATTGAACTCACAGCTCCCAACGGAGTGAAATGGTCTCAGCCCACCGGCCTCTTCATCAACAACGAATTCGTCCCCTCATCAAGCAACAAAACCCTCACATCAATCGACCCCGCGTAAGTCCCCTACCCCTCTGTACGTCACCCCACTAACACATTCCAGCACCGAACAAGAAATCGCAACGGTTCAATCCGCAGATTCAGAAGACATCGACAAGGCCGTCAAAGCAGCCAAGGCCGCACTGCGCCATGAATCATGGAGAGATCTCCCCGCCTCAGACAGAGGCCAACTTATGGCCCGTCTCGCTGATCTGATCGAGTCCAAGCGTGAGCTCTTCGCTACAATTGACGCCTGGGATAACGGCAAGACGTACATCGAGACCTTGGAGAATGATCTTGTAGAGGCTGTGGGCGTTATTCGGTATTACTCTGGCTGGGCTGATAAGACGTTTGGTCAGACTATCAACACGACGCCGAAGAAGTTTGCGTACACGATTCGTCAGCCGATTGGTGTTGTTGCGCAGATCATCCCGTGGAATTATCCTCTGTCCATGGCGACGTGGAAGCTGGGGCCTGCGTTGGCTTGTGGGAATACAGTTGTCATCAAAGCAGCGGAACAAACGCCCCTAAGTCTTCTTGTCCTTGGCGAACTTATTAAAGAAGCTGGTTTTCCACCTGGCGTGGTCAACATCGTCAATGGTCTGGGCAAAGACACGGGCGCTGCTTTGGTGCAGCATCCGTTGGTGGACAAGATCGCTTTTACAGGGTCAACAGCTACTGCAGCGAGCATCATGGGCGTCGCTGCAAAGACACTCAAAAACATCACTCTCGAAACGGGCGGGAAATCACCGTTGATTGTGTTTGATGATGCGGAGCTTGATCAGGCTGTCAAGTGGTCGCACTTCGGCATCATGTCGAACCAAGGACAGATCTGCACCGCAACATCGCGAATTCTCGTGCAAGAGACTATTTACGAGAAATTCATCGAGGAGTTTATTAATACGCTCAACACGGTTAGCAAAGTTGGTAACCAGTGGGACAAGGAAACGTATCAAGGACCGCAAGTGTCCAAGGTTCAGTACGAGAGGATCCTGGAGTACATCGACATTGGCAAGAAAGAGGGCGCCACAGTCGCAGCAGGCGGTCACCCTCTAAAAGTCGGTGACTCAGACAAGGGATTCTACATCTCTCCTACTGTCTTCACAGACGTCAAGCCCTCTATGAGAGTGTTCCGCGAAGAAATCTTTGGCCCGGTTGTTGTTATTTCTACGTTCAAGACGGAGGAGGAGGCGATTGAGTTGGCGAACGATACGACGTACGGACTTGGCGCTGCTGCTTTTACGACGAATCTGGAAAAGGCTCACCGCGTTGCTGCTGCGATTGAGGCGGGCATGGTCTGGATTAATAGTTCTCAGGATTGTGATCCTCGTGTGCCGTTTGGTGGTGTTAAGCAGAGTGGCATTGGGAGGGAGCTCGGTGAGGCCGGATTGGAGGCGTATACGCAGATTAAATCTGTTCATGTCAACATGGGAAACAGGTTGTAGATGGTCGCATCTAAAATTGATAGACAAATTTAAATTACACGTCACTGTTGCATGTCGCGCGCACTCAATTGAGACGTTGATTGGGATCATGATACTCAAAACTCATCTGTATTATCGCCAACAAATAGATTGACAAAGAAAATGTAAGTAGATACATGGTAGTGCTATACCAGTGGGATATGAACAAAAACGAAGAAAGGAAAAGAAAATGCCCAAGGTAAACAAGAGGATATATATAAAAAGGACACAAGACCAGGCAAACCATCCAATCCAATCCAGTCCAATTCCCATGAAAGCAATCTCGCAGACTCCAACAACCCCATCCGAAAATCCCAAGCATTCATCATCTTACAGCTGACCCAGTAAATTAAGCAGATTTTGTCATGGCATACTCCTTCAGAATCTGAACTGCCTCCTCCCAGCCTCGCGAGGCAGCAATCTCAGTGACATCTCGGTCAAGCTCATCCTTCACATCGAGGTCGAAACCAGCCTTCTCACCCAGAAGACGAAGGATCTGCTCATCGCCGTTCTCAACAGCCTGCATGACACCGTTCCACCCGCGGTACACCTTGTTAGGATCAGCGCCGTGCTCGAGGAGAAACTCAAGCATCTCGGAGTCGCCGCGGTAGCGGCGCAGGGCCTTGACGACGGGGAGGTGCTCGCCGGGCGCGTTGATGTCGGCGCCGCCCTCGTTGATGAGGAACCACACGATGTCCTTGCGGTCTTCGCGGATCGCGGATGTGAGGGGTGAGAAGACACCGCCGTTCTTGTCCTCGACTGACACGCCGGCTGCGATGAGGAGCTTGACGGACTCGAGCTGGTTGGCGACGACGGCCATTTCCATCACGCCCTTGAAGGCGCGGGGCTCAGCGAGCACAGAGAGGATGCGCTTGAGCACGGGGGGGTTGCGGACGGCCATGCACACGGGCCAGTCTTGGCCGCGGACGTTAGGATCAGCACCGTGGCTGAGCAAAAAGTCCACCATCTCGACCCTGTTCTCACGAATAGCAGTCGTCAGCGGCGAGTGACCCTTGGGGTTCTTATCATTAGGGTTCATGCCCTTCTCCAGCAGCCATGTGAGCGCCTCCATGTTGTTAACACTAACGGCAGTCTCGACAATGCCCTTGGGGGAGCTGAGGTTCACGCCCGCGTCGACAAGAGGCGGGAGGAATTGAAGACGGTTGTGCGTGATGCACTTGAAGGCGGGATACTCGCTGGCGGGGACGTTGGGGTCCGCCTTGTTGGCGAGGAGGAGGTGGAAGATGTCAGGACGGTTGTCGCGGATGGATGTGCAGAGGGGCGTGTACACGCCGTCCTTCTTCTGGTTGGGGTCGACCTTTGCGTTGAGGAGGACCTTGACGGACTCGATGTTGTTGACGCTGACGGCGAGCTCCATGATGCCGGGGGCCTTCTTGGGGTCGGCGCCGTGGGCGAGGAGGACCTGCAGACAGGCGCTCTGGTAGGTGGCGGGCCAGAGCATGTGCTTGGGACCAGGCAAGTTGGGGTTTGCGCCGTGGTCGAGAAGACTATTGACGATATCGACGCGCGAGTTCTGAATGGCCTCGAAGAGAGCAGTCTTTCCCTCGCGACTCTTCAGATCGGGATTAGCGCCGTAGTCGAGGATGAGATCGATGAACTTCTTTGGCGTCTTCTTATTGATAGCGCTGCTGAGGAGTGTCTCGCCGGTGGCGGTCAGTTGATTAGGGTCACCGCCGTAGATGAGAAGCAGGTGAGCAAAGTTGACCTTGTTGGCGATACAAGCAGCAGCGAGGGGAGTCTCGTTATCCTCACCCTTAGCGAAGCGAGGATCAGCGCCGTACTTGAGAAGAGGAACGGCACCAGCGAGGAAAGATTTCTCCACGGCGGCGAACAGCGGTGTTACACCATCACGATCAGTGCCGTTGGGATCAGCGCCAAAGAGGAGGAGGAGACGAACGGCCTCGGCGTCGCTGTTGAGGACAGCTTCCTTGAGAGCGAGATGCTCAGGGCCAGTGTTGGGGGATACACCACGGTCCAGGAGCTGCTCGATGAGTTTGTGGTTCTTGCCGCGCACGGCGGTGAGGAGAGCGGACTTGAGGTTGGCTGCGTCGGCGCCGACGGTGTTTCTCGGGTTCCAGCGGGGCATGCTGAAGGGATCGGCCTTGAGTCGCACGACCTTTGTGCCACCGTTGAGATCCAGACCCGAGAGCTCCTCGAGCGATACTTCACTATCTGACACAGCGGTGTGCTGAGACCGCGCCTCGTGGTGTTCGTCAAAGGTGCTCATGCGGTCGAACGTCGCAGTGGTACCAGAGTGATACCGCTCATTGGAGGCGATTGAACTAGCGGTGGTGTGATGATGGCCGGTAAATGAACGAGCATCCGCCTGATGCAGTGACGCAGCGAGTGTGTCCTCGCGCATAGACGACGATCGCTCCGCCCAGGGAAGAGGGGGCAATGGGGGTTGAGAGGCCATCGACATGGCGGCGCTGTGTCCCTCCACACCACGATGTTGCGACGCAGAAGAAGGTGTGTACTGCGATCCACCATGGTCAGACAGCTTCGATCTCGGCGCCAAGCCAGCACGGGTATACATGCGGTCGAGGGCAGCAGCGAGGCCAGTGTAGCCGATACCAAGCTCATTCTCAATCTTCTCATTACCCAGACTCCACTGAAACATGAGCGCACTCATACGCAGGCTCTCGCGCGTGCGTCCCAGGGCGCTGATCATCTTCTCGATGTCGTTGTCGCCAAAGATGCGACCCCAGCCGCGGCGCATGCGGCCCATGGTGCCCTTGCGCTCGTTCTCGAGGAACTTGCCGAGCATCTGGTCCAGCAGCTGGAAGTCGGCCTGCGTGACGCGGAACTTCTTGCTCAGCTCGGAGATGACGTCGCCGGGGAAGGTCTGCTGGTTGCGGATGCACTCGCCGAGCCCGGCCTCGATGGAGAAGAGGATTTCGCACGTGTCGAGGAAGTCGTGGGCGAGGGTGTCGAGACCGTGCGGCTGCTTGGTCACCATGGTGAGGTACTCGAGCATGTGCACCGAGATGCGGTCGCCGAGCCCCGTGGTCTTGTGGCACAGCTCCAGGCAGGCGCTCTGCGCCTTTGTCGAGTTGGCCATGGCGCTGGTCTTCTTGCTGGTGAGCGATCTCGGGGCTGTGGTGGTGGTGTTGGTGGTGACGCTGGGAGCTCTCTTCTGCGACGGCGCAGTAGTTGTGGTAGGGCTCTTGATGGGACTGGCGACGTGGACCTGCGAAGACACAGGAGCAGCGATCTGCTTCTTCTGGGTAGGAGTTCTAGGTCGTGTGGCGGAGGTGACCTGGGCGATGGATGGGGCGACGGGGAGGACAGGACTGCTCGGGGAGGAGGGCAGGCCAAGAGCTTCCTTTGATACGAGGGAGAAGGACTCGCGGGGACCAAGAGCAAGGGCTTCGATGAAAGAGTATTCCTTGTCGTGTCTCTCTGCAGCAGCTTGAGCAGTTCCCACGGCGGTCATTATTTTGTATATAAAAACGAATGGGAGAGGAGCCAAGCTGGGGGGAGAGAGGGGACAGAGGGGATCTTGTTCCCTTTGAGCGAGAGCGGGCGGAAAGCGAGATACCAAAGCTGATTTAGCTTTAAAAATGGGGAGGGGAGGTCAATCAGCCTTTATGGCGCTTTGGAACCAGTTCCACACCAAGAGATCGGGTCTGGTGCATGCCAGTCAACAATTCCTACCTTCAGGTACCGCACTGTACAATACATCCCAGAGAGTGGTGAGTGTGTGTTGTTGACGGAAGTCGTCTAAGGCGGAACGGATCTGCCGGCCTGAACGAGTAGCGTTACGACTTACGCCTTCTAGCCCAAGCCACGATCCCAGGGGGGGCGGCGGGGGTCCACACCCGTCAGCTCCCCATCCCATCGAGGCGAGCTACCCAAGGAGACTAGGGGAACCCCTGTTACAGAGCAGAGCAGATCGACGCTTTGACTTGTAAGACCAAAGTGCCACGGACCCTGGTGTCTCTTGCGATGGTGAGGGCCCGAGTGGGAGTTGGGCGACGCGATGTGATGTCGTTAAGGAAACGGGGAACGGGTGTATTTCCCGCCTGGGCCAAGTACGATATTCCAATTCAAGGCATGAGCTACAAGGAAAGATTACGATCCGACTGGGAATGATAAAAAAGGCGGTAGGGAGAGATAGATGCAGAGGATAGATCGCAAACATGAAACCAAAGTCTATGTAGTGCGGGCAATAAAGACATGTACGCTCGGACGAAGCGCATGCAACCACGATAACTGAGCACACTCAAATCTCAGCACTGAAGAAATGATCACCCAGATTGTTTGGTTTAGGTGCTCAAGTGCTGTAGAGTAACAGAGGCACAGCCCGGGGACAAATCACATCGTCACCCGAGGGGCAGGGCCTGCTCACATTAAGCTTTGCAGGGGCGCAGGGGACATCTCATCCCGGGCTTATCCCCAATCGTCAGCAAATTTCACAGGGTCCGTGTCACGCATTTCACAGTGCAACACCATCAATTCAGCTGCTATTGCTCTGGCCGAGGCTACACTGTGTCCAGATCTATTGTTAGTGCCTACAGCTAGTATACAGTAGCGTGAAAAGCACAAGGGGGCCCATCACGATCACAAGTTCGAGTCGGGATTAAGCAAGGCAAAGAAACCCTGTGAGATGCCATGGGTAGGTAACAAATTGAGAACCTGCAGAAAATGGATATTTCTCTTGGTCATCGCTGTCAGGGTCGTGACACATTTTTTTTTCTCTCTTTCGCCTGAAACATTTCTAAACGCAAGGGTTTGCTTTATAGGAAAGATCTGCTCAATGGGGGGAGCTTAGCTTGCGAGCACTGGAATAAAAAGTCAACCCGCTGTAAGCCAGCCTCATGGCGACAGACTCTGGCGCTGGAGCTGAGCGAGAGCACGGGAATACAGAGAACGTTCCTGACGCCAAACGCGGAACAGGGACATGGATTTGAAAGACCATTTGACATGGCTTCAATCGAGAGAAACGAAGGAAGAGAAATGGTCCAGAAAGAAGAAAGGAAAGTGTTCGTTTATGTACATAGTATGCATTCCTTGGCTCTCCCCTTGCATTTGAGTCCCGATACGATGCGAAGAGTGCTCCCTACTTGTCGAGTGCGCTGATGTCTCGGACCCCTGGCCATCTCTCCACCAGACGATTACCTTGCCTACCATTGTGAGATATGAATGGATCGTGAGATAACCGAATAAGAGAATTGACTGGATGATCAAGCAAATGCCACCTCCAGCCACGTCAATACCGCATGAAATGACAATTTACAACGTCGTACAGTATAAAACATGCCAGTAAACAGCCATCCCTGCTTATTATACCTCTGACCAATATATACAGGGTCCCATCACGAGCTCAGCCCAGCTCAAGATACAGGCGATAAACACTGCAAGATACTGTATAAACAAGTTCCCAAATCTGAATGCCACGTGGAGAAGAAGTGCGTAAGGTAATGCAGGAGGGGGAACCTGTACCCGAGTGTGTTTGGCAAAGTCTAGACTCGTAACGAGACAAGCCCCGAAGTATGTCCCCCTCCATCATCTCACAACTCTGATCCGGATCAAGACATGGCTAGCGCTCCCCTAGAAGAAAGGGGCCGCTACCAAAGAGAGGACGAACGAACCTTGATTTGTGTTTGTTTTTCCATCCCTTGTGATGCAGGATGCTTGCTTTTTTTGACATGAACCATTGAGAGGAGACGTGTCGTAAACGAGCCTTTAGCCCTATGATGAATCCATGCATGGCATCATTCATATTGCTTTTTTTTCCTTCTTCCCCATAATATGCAAGTCAATTTAAATGCGATGAATCAATTTCCAGTCCCAACCAGCCGGGACCCGTTCCCGTTTGCTGCACCACTTTTTTTATTTAATCTTTGGAGGCGTTGAGGCCAAGTGGGCAAACTAACTCTTGATTTAAATACGCTCTGATGCTCTTTTTCGCAAACGGCACTCGAGATGCATCTTAAGCTTTACGCGCGGCTGTGCCGCATTCCAGGTTCCTGGTGCTGTTAAAGTTAAGTTAAGTTTTGGCGGGAATCAGATCGATACAATTATTGGTTCTTGTTTATTTGTCATTCCAGATCTGATGTGTAGTATTTTGGTGATCTCCCTGCTTAGATCTCCACCTGTTGCTGCTTCAACCTCCTTACTGCAAGTATCGTGAAGGATTCAATGTAAGGGAGTTTTTTTTTTATTTTGTTTTTTTTTTACAAAAGACAAAGTGGCGATATATCGTACCATTATGCAGCCGTTGCGCATGCGTAACTGAGACTCTTTGCTTTTTTGTCTCTTCGGGCGTCACGTTTTTACGCCCGAGACTTGCATGCCTCGTAAATGCCCTCGCAGCTGGAATGACGCCAGACACCAATCCCGCCCGCAAAAGCCATCCAATCGAACAATACCAAAACCCCGTTTAACTCCACAGGAAGCAAGGGAAACACACGATTGATTGAACATGTCACATCCCGTATTCTGACGTCTCACACGTAAAGAAGACAAACGAAAAAAGGGTGATGTAACATTGGATGTCCGATAGACGACGGCCCGGGACGGAAAGGCAATCTCACACAATGAGATAAACTGTGCTCCATTTCTATTGTCCGCATTGTGAATGCACACCTACCTTATCTGCCTGGCGAGTAGTTTTTGTTGGCCACCACTAAATTGTTAGTCAGTGCGCATCGGCCGCGTAGAGCCTCCCGTATCTGAGCACCCATCCATCTCCAGGCGTTTCCGTGGCGTTTCTGTACCTGCAGGGGGGCTGTCAATCTGCCCGCGCTGGAAATGGCTTTTTCACCTTCACAGCTTTGTAGTTTAGAGGCGACAAAGTGGCTTGCGTCGTTATCGAACAGAAGGGCATTGTCAATGGAACTCTGTTGTTATGAGCGCTGCAATCAGAATCATCTAGACGTCTTGTTCCTCACCAACACACAAACCCAAGAGTAACTGACACCAACAGTGGAAGTGGCACGGCAGACTCGCGGACAATTCCCCTCCCGCAATGGTCAGTGCCAAAAAAAAACAGTGCTCGGACATGACGCCACGATTCTCTTTAGATCTGGCCCTTCTTTGCACGCCGTTGATTTTTTTTTTTTATCCCCGCGTGCACTTACTTGACTCTTGACCCAGTAGTCTCTGCACTAAAGCTCACCACCAGCCAGCCACAGACCCCGTCTAGTCCCAACAGACCGGGACACCAATGCACAGAGAGGAGAGACTCGGGACAATGCCAAAATCAGTCCGAGGCAATTAATTGGGGAATAAAAGAGACGTCCCGTAACAGCAATTGGCTCGAGGGATATGGAGATGGAGATGCAAATTACCGCTTCGTTTCGGACGGCGCTATTGTGCTTCGGAGTATTTCCGCTGGGGGTTAGTCAGTCAGTGTCACTGGCACCCGAGTGCTTGGGTCGTAAATGTTCTATCCACAATTAGGCGTGAAACGGTCAATCAATTACCATCTCATGATGCGACGACAACATCTCAATCCAAAACGCCTAATAAGAAAATCTCTTCCTTTCACTCTCGTCAGGACCGTTACTGGACGATCGCAGTTTCACGTATGGATCCCTCAATCCTCCACCCGCCTCATTCGTCTAGGGTAAGCCTGCGCCTGGAAGATTAACAACACGAGATCCTTAAAGTTGTTGGTGGTGTTGGGCTAGAACGAAACAGGGGAAAGAAGACGAAGGCTAGGCACCGTCGCGTAACTGAAGATCGAGCTACGATGATTGGGTCTATTCAATCGGAATCTTCCATTCACGCTAGTCAAGGTAAATTGTGAATCTGAGTTCTTGCTCCGAAGAGGGAAGTTGGAAATTGCGATTACTATTTGATTATGTTTGTCGGAGCGAGAGATGTGCTTCATTTGCGGAGAAAGGTCGCTCATTTGCTCCAAGGCATTACTTAATACCGACGGGATAATTCGCATGTAAAATATCCGTATAGTCGAGTTGATTACAGCGTAAATGTTTGTCTTGTCATACGCAACAATTCATTACAAGAGATAGCTTTATGCAAGGTACAAACATCAATCAGCCCTATCACTTCTCACATCACCCGATCTCACTACCCATCAGATGTCCCACAAACACAATATCGTAGAATTACACGGCATCGCAATATCATCCCCCCATCCACTTTTCCCAGTCCAGACCGCGGCGTCCTCCGCGCTATTGACCAAACACCGCCACTACCGACGAATCGCGGTAGCTACTACGGAGTAGCCCACAATATCTCGTTCAAATGACAGTGACCATCTCAAATGACGAAATTGGCCGATGTCCCGAGGAATGCGGAACAGCAAAAGCCTTGGCCACTGAAATCGCCACCAGATCGGTATTTGGTCAAAGCAGTCATGATCGACATTGTGCAAGCGAAAAGGGTTCACGCACGTCAAAGATGCCAAATCTTGCTAGTATTCTTGTCCAGCGCCGTGCTAATCGCCTACCGACCGGTTCCACCGTTGACAGCGGATGAACCCCTGGATGACAAGAGCTTTGATGAGGGGCTAAAGTGGTGATGTCTAGTTTGACGGTGTGGCTACTCCGTAGACTTGTTCGATTCATTGAATGGTGGCCTGGAGACCAATCTACATGTTTAATAACTTACCATACCTACCATGCTCAGATAAGTATTCTTGTAATCGAAAGTCATGGGTCTCGCCTCTCCTCGGATCCCTAGTTGATGCCATCGTCCAAGATACAGAATAGCTGGTCACAACCTGTCTAAATTCTACTAGAGATTGCTGAATTTGTCCTAAAGTGATCTAAGAAGTTCTGTCGCTTAGTATCATATTCCCGAGTTTCCTTGCTCCCCTGGCTTGGTCAATTGTTGATTACTGATAGGTATGGTCATGGTGAGGAGCATCACGTTGCCCTACACAAGCATCAATGAACTTCACATACGGGTTCAGCACTTCATACTTCTAGTCATGTCTTTCTGATTCTCACTGCACCTAATATACCTATAGCCCCACGATCCTTTGGCTCTTGTCGGCGCTTAGGGGGAGTTACAGCTGTCCCTGCAGATCTCACTCACTATATCTACTAACTCATTGTCAATTTATCAATACAACATCATATTATAGCCTGCATCCTATAATATGTAGGACTGGTCCTAACTTGTCTATACTACACTGAGGATGCCTGAGTTTATGCTAAAATGGCCTACCCATGACAATTTCTGACACCTAAAGCGGAGGTATCGAGTTGCAGATCTCATCCATCATGTCAATCAACTGGTCGTCAAGTTGTTGATACAGGTGCACATTGTGGTCTGCTTTCAGGAATTTCTGCACACACTCGCCGACATACACGGCAATACCTGCTCTTTCCTCAGGCTTGTGCGCAGCAAGAGCCTGGTGCGCTGGCAGAATGATGTTCCGGATCCATTCCTCGCGGCTCTTAAGCTGCACATGGATAAACGGCTTATGCAGCCAATCGAACCTCTCGTCGACGTCGAGCCCGATCAAGCGGCACATGATCTTGATGCACGACGACTCGCGTCGCTGCGTGATGGCGTGCGGGTTTTCGGCAAAGTACTCAAGCTGCGCGACGTCCCGGACGTACATTCGTCTCGCCTCCATGACCTGCTCCATCAGATCAAGAGTCTTGAGGTCTCTGTTCAGATCCAGGGTGTATAGCCAATCGATGACACGGCTCCAGGCAAAGTGCGTCGTCGGTGGCCTCCCGTGCAGGATGTGCGTGACCCTGTCGATGAAGTACCTCGGGGCGACGTGCTCTCCTGCCCAGGCGCGGTTGACAGGCTCAAAGAGCATTTTCATCTCGACGGTATTGGAGTCTTGGTCGCGGTATGGAAGCGGCTCGAAGGCGTCCGGCTCAGGAGGGAGGCGTGCGCAGGTGGGCAGCCCGTTGGCGTCACTGATGAGTTTATTCGTGTCGACGTCGGGGTTGATATGCGGGTTGTCGCGATGGTGACGGATCCATGCGAGGCGGCGGTTGAGTAACTGCTTCCAGTAACCCAGCAGGCCGGGATGAATGCACGCTCTGGCACCGGTGCCTTGGAGCTTGATGAGGCCGAGGGGATGCTTGTGAGGGCGATCGGCCATGATTGATAATGTAGATGTTTTGGAGCGATCTAGGCGAGGAAAGAAAGCCAGGATCTTGTCTGTAAGTGATGAGTATGAAAATATTGAGATAATTCTTACCTAAGTTGAGGCGACTCCTTATAAGTTTATTTTGAAACTGTGTATTGAGTGCCTCCTGATGATGAGCAAGGATGATGTTGATGAAAAGAAAGTAAAGGCAGGTGTTGAGGCGGCTTCTTATACCACAGGAAGTTGCAGACAAGGTTCCCTATTAAATTGTATCACGAAAGTATATTGTTCTTCTTCAAGTCAGGAGACTTGTTCTTCCACACTGCCTTCAAAGAGCTGAACTCAATTTGCAATGTCTTTTAAGACATCATAAACTTTAACTCTCAATCAATGAGAAGCTTGATATACGTGGAGACCGAATAACAGTGCATCATGGGACGCTTTGCTCTTGATGTTTGTTCCACAAATGAGCGAATCAGCGCCTGCTTCCAAAAGAAAACGACTACCCGCGCATGCCTATTTTAGGGAGAGTGACATTTAAAGGACTGAGTCTGTGACCACGACAGATGACAGAGGAGGCGACCGTTGAGGAGCAAGGACGAAAAAAGGGGGGCAAAACAAACCTTGAGACCTGTACTCTAAATAACGATGATGTTCAGGTAAGCCTAGTATATACAAAGTCTGGAAAGCTGCAGCAATGAGAAGAAGGACTATTGTTCGGCCTGCGATGGCCTTGATATTTGTCTCAATGTCGACTGATGAAAGTGACAATCTTTTCACTTTGAAGTCAGGACTGAAGATGCTGTAGACAATAACGAGAGAAGCTACTAATATGATCGATATTAAAGAGCCGAATAGATCTCCGCTTGAGAGTGAGAAGGCCGAAAGGACAGCGACTAGTGTTGTCCCCTTGATGGTGCTAATGAGAGGTGAGGCAGGGACCTGATCAGATGATATGCTTGGCTGAAAGGATGTCTGTACAGTGAGGAGAAGAGGTGTCAAGAGCGGCTTCATCGGTCAGTACGGTCTCGCCGGATTTAGTATCCCGTACTGAACTTACATAGAAACCAATGGTATTACTCTCGGCTCTGTAAAAGGCCGCAGCCACGATACCAAGCGCAACAATCCATTGCGATAACGATGAATGGCGCTGTTTCTGCGGGCCATTCAACAACGGCGAAGACGTCGGGACGTTCGGGAAAGTAGTATATCTGAGAAGAAAAGGAAGAGTAGCCCAACAGACAATCTCCGAGCACAGCTCCAGTCGTCTCGAGGGAACATACTGCGACACCGTCGTGAAAACAACAGCCGCTGTAGGGTCAACAACGTTAAGGGGCGCCATGCCCGTTCTGAATAGCGTCACCTGCAAAACATAGGGAGACCAAGCTGGCAAGGCAAAGCTGAAGACCTAACAAGCTCAGCTGAAATCAAGAACCAAGAATAAGCCTCAGAAGAACGTCTACCAGTATTTCCGAAGAAGAAATAACAGAGAATGTTCCAAAAAGAACAACAAAACCCTCCTTAAAGACTCCCCCCGTCCCCCCCAAAAAGCCAAGCGAGCTTGGCATGCCAAAAGCATTCTTGGCGCCCACGGTGAAAATTGCCCGGGCGAATTGAACGACCAGGCACCTGCATAACTACGATCCCGTTGGTTTCTTAGTGAAATGTGACAGCGACAGAAATCCTTTGGGGCTGTGTCCCATCCTCCATCGTCACTCTGGTGCAAATGCCGGGGTGCTCATGACGATTTCGGGCGATTCTATTGGATGGTAGTGCCGATCATCCGCATTCAAAGCTGTTGGTTGAGCAGAACCGACACGAGGAGGTCTAAATAGGAAGTTGCCGAGGTGCCGAACAATCTCATGATTAGGGAACCTTGAAGGCTTTGCTTCTCTCCGCGGTATTTTCTTTGTTATTTTTAATGCAGGGAGAGAACGCAAAGCAAACCCCGTGGTTAAGCCAGGGAATTTGATCAAGAGGCTAATTCAAGCTTAATAAGATGGTCACTGGGATCAGCGCGCTATGAGGCCTGAAGCGGTTAGTATGGGGCAGTGTATGCTGCGCTTCATCTTATTCGTCGTCATGATTTGTTAGGATGAGTCTTGGCCTCGTGAAACGAGAGATTGATTGCGAACCTTATTCATGTTTCGTTAGAGATTGCTGCCATCTTGACTCAAATGTATGTATCACTGCTCTACAGTAGTATTGATCTAAGTGATAGAACTGAGTAGAAGCTGGAAGACATCATTGTCATGCCGTACAAACCATTATTAAGCCGCGCGTCTCAGACAGTTTAGCTGCTTGGCGAGAGTAAGCGCGGATAATTGATGTACCTGGTCTAACCTACACAAAGCATCAAACTTGTTCGTTTGAGGTAAAACCCTGCGATGGCCGGCGTTCCCAAAGCTCAAGGCTGCGACGCCTGTCGCAAACAAAAGAAAAAGGTACGTCATTCCAACATATGCATCTGACAATGCTGATAAGGTCAGTGCGATCAGGCTAAACCATCCTGTGCACGCTGCACACGCCTGAAACTCAAATGCACAGGCATCGGCGTAAAGCGCTTCGTCTTCAAGTCCGAAAACACACAAGCAGCCAAGAAACACACCAAAACAGTAGCTACACCATCTTCGGCGCTGAGTAATGAAAAAACGCTAGTAGCGGGTAACTTGGTGCATATTCTTGAGTTCGACAACCCAGGCTATGACATCTCAACGTACGGATGGTTCGTCAAAGACTTGCCGCGTCACGTTGGGTTGAGTAAACCGCTCGATGCGGCTATTACGGCGTTTGTAACGGGTTTTGCGCCTTTGAAGGACAGGAGTACTTCAAAGGTTGATGCGTTGGATAAGTATGTTTTTGCGTTGAGGGCTTTGAGGGAGGCGATGCAGGATCCTGGGAAGGCGTTTTCGGCGGATAATATGTGTTCGATTTACTTGATTTCGATCTGTCAGGTGAGTACCCTGATCTTCTGTGTCAGACAAAGTCTGACTTGTTCATAGGAATGGCTTGGGAATGGTGGTACTGGTATTGGCGTTGGGAGTGTCAACTCGAAGCACCACGAAGTTCTCGCATATTTGCTTCAGAACGCCGTCACAAAGCCCCAATTTAACTCCTCCGACAAACCCTTCATGCATACCATCTTCTCCATAGTGGTCAGCCTCTCCCCTCATTCCCCCTTCATATCCTTACACCCACCAGGTCCTCGAGAGTTTCACAAACCCCAACATCCAACTCGGTCCCTGGTTCTGGCAAGCTCTCTCCGCCCTCAGCGATGCCGCGCGGCCTCTCAAATCAGGAGACGGAACATCCTTCGCAAGCCTCAACATCGGAACGATGGGTGAAATATCCTGCTTCATCCGCGATCCAGATCGATACCTCTACCAGATCCAGTGCACATACGCTCTTATCCAGACAGAACACCCGAGACTTGTCAAAGCAGCTGAAGAAGCAGTCGCTAAAGCAAAAGCATCAGGCTCAACGTCTCTCCAGAGAAGAATGGGGATCCGTTTCCATGCTGCGATCGCTGCAATGCTGACGATGGCTACCATTCTGAATCGTATTCTACGGTCTTATGATGGGGACCCTATTCTTTTGGCAGATGCGAAGCGCTATGTTAATGAGAGTATTGCGCTGGGCCGGGCTGCTAGTTACAATCGGCCGATTGCTGCCTCTGCTGTGGCTTCGCCTCTCGCACTGTTATTAGCTGCGCTGGATGATCACAGGCGCGAGGAAGTCAAAGATTTGCTTGTGGAGTATCAGAGCGATTTCCCAGGTCTGGATTACTTTTCTGATGTCAAGATGGTCAGAAGAGGATTTGAAGATATTGATAAGAATAATCAGAGGAAAGTGAGGTTGCTATTATCAAGTGAAGAAGAGTTTGATAGTAGTTCGGGTGACAATGACATGATTACCGAGATAGGACCGGGGTGTACAATATTGTAACGAGCAAAGAATGACGAGACAAAGCAGAATCTTCCAGTACCTCTCCAGTTCGTACTTCCAGCCGAAGCTCCCTTGGAACTTCAACCGTATCAGACCTCACGCTTGCTGCTCAATATCCTTCAAAAACGCAACAATCGCCTCAACCATCTGCCCCTATCCCGGATCCTCAAGCGGATAGTGTCCCGCCCCCTTTAACAGAACGGTCTTGACCTCAACCTTATCAACATCCCTCAAAAACGCTTCTGAAACCCAAAGCGGCGTCCACCTATCCTCAGTCGGCTGCGTCAACAAAATCGGACAAGTATCAAAACCCTTCGGCTCCTTGGCTGGTTTATACGTCGTAAATGACGATAAGAAGCTCATCGACACCCATGCATTCGCAGAGCCATCATCACGCATACAAGCTGCCAAGGCTTGAGGATTGTTGACGAGCGTTGACATTCGGCCGGCGATGTACATTGGCATTGACATCCATCCGAAACCAAGAGCGTGCATTACTCTCCCCATCGGTGCACCGATACGGCTCATAAAGAGATTCCGACACGCAGCATCAGCGACACGCTGAATCCTCATATCCATAAAACACATCCCCACGATGCCCCTAACACGCTCATTCATCCCCGCAACATGAAACGTCAAACCACCTCCTGCACTTAGTCCATAAAGTGCAATAGGCCGTTCATCATTCTCATACTCGTGATCAACAAACTCACTCGCGATGTTGACCCACTCCTCATAATCCCAAACATGTCCCTTTTTCGGAACCGTGCAGCCGTAGCCTGGCATGTCAATTGCGACGAGTTCGAAACCTGCTTTGTGGAGGGGCACGCCGAGAAGCATTGACATCATGCGTCCGTTTGTCCCCATGCCGTGATGCATTATTAGTCTGGCGCGGGCGGAGGGGTTGCGCCATCTGTCGAGGTGGAGAGCGTGGCCGCGGTGATGGCATACTTCTTCGGTGGGAGAGTGGTCGGGTGTGAAGTGTAGACGGTCTGGGAGGAAGGATTGGATGTCTCTCCATTCTTGTTGTTTTTCGTAAGTTGGAAGTTCAGACATTTTGATATGAGTGAACGAGATTGTGTCTGAGCCTGGGCTTAGGTGCTAAAAATAAGGGATCCTAAACCAATCCTAAATCTACCTAGGTATTATTTCTATTTAGGATAGATCTCATAAGTGTTGTCGCCTTCGCGTGCTGCTCAGAACCTTTTTGTAGTGTGAGATTCGCTGACGTGAGAAAACGACGGAGTCGGGAAGATATTCGCGCTCGGCTAAGACGAGTGGCAGCCGCCTTCCAAGACACGCAATGACAGTCAACAGGAATGTCTGAAGGAACATATATTGTATAAGCTTAGTAGATGTCGAGAGAACAGTTCTTCTTGATGCAACCCATTCTTCATCATGCTTGTGATGACTCTTTATATTCCACTGCGGGGAAGCTCTTCTCATTATATACTCGTCATAGTAAGCACCATATTTGATGCGACACGTAACAGCAGCAACCTTTAGCTGTAGAGGCTCAATGTTATTGACCGTGGGACAGTTTTGTTGTCGCACTCGGATGTTGGAGGCTCTAAATTGGCATGTGGCTTAGGCTGAGAGCCAAGAGACTGATTGTACGAATTGATCAAATGGAGATGAAAGGGTCAATATGAATGGCGGAACAAGATTCGATGCTCAAAATGATATCCGATGAGATGAAATATATGTCCGGTGGGGATATGTCAATTGAGTTGATGCTTAGCCGCTTATCTACATTATGGTCAAGAGATTCAATCCCCATTGGCCTCACGATCAACGATAAAAACCCCCGAAAGTGATAACCATTCGCATATGCAAGGACGTTGCATTGTCAAGAATGCTGCAGCAGGGTGACATTTCCTTGCTGCAGTGTATGAAACGCCACAAGGATGAGGAATAAGGTTATCAGATCAACAAACTCAATCTCAAGTGTCGCAGACTACCCTGCAGGTATCCAATTCTGTTCGCACTCCAGCTTTGCCAACGTGCAACCTCCGTCAATGGAGCGTGTGTACAGTAATAGCAATTGGGAATTACATGATGATTAGTCACATTCCATGCTTTGCGCAAGAAACCATCTCTGAAATCGCCAAGGTAACGTCGTACCATCTCGCCTCATAACAAACTTGACAAGCTTGGCACCAAAAGGGCGCCGACCACGGATATCGCTGTTTGCGGCTTACCTTCCTCCTCCAGCATAAACTCCAACGGTCTCGGACATTTAAATTACAGGAATAACCATAAACGCGCCTCACCTCAATCCACCAACCATTTCTCATCCACGGGTTGCGCAAGGATCTTCTCGCGGCCCGTAGGCATAGAACATTTCACAGAAGGAATTTTCTTTCTCCATCCTAGTTTTCATCATGTCACGTAACTCCACCGTCAACCTCCGATCGGAACAATGTGGATTTCGAGTATGTAAATGCCCAGCTTTTTCGACTCCATTTTCTACGTAAAAGAAATACCAGAAACACGAGTAATGGGGTCCACTGTCAGATGTTGTTTCTGGCGTGAGCTGATTTAGAATCAAGGCTGACATATATAACCTTAAAAACCATTTGCAAGATTTTTAGACTTTTAAGCTCCTTGCTAGAAGAGGTAATAGAGCGCAATAAATGCCGTACGGAATCAAGGCCGGATACTCGGACATACGTAATGCTCCACCGGCTGCAAAATTGAAATGTCGACGGAGGCAAAGGCCCCACTATTCCGGTGCTCCATCCGGCGGATCTGCCGGGGTGGCCGAGGGCCAATCGGCAGGGAGGTATCTACAAGACCTCAGCATCTTTGAGATTACCTACCTTCAGTCTCCCATCAAGGGACCTTCCTATCCTGTGTTGCAGACGAGGTCATCACGTAATGAACTGAACAGCTTCACCTCCCCCACGGGGTCTCTACGACAAGCTATCCTCTTGAGTCTTGTAATGCTATAGCTGCCATTGGGCCTCGGAGCACGTTTTCCCCATCGAACCACCAAAAATGTACATCATAGCTCCCGCCACAACCTCCGATCGGAGGTCGTTCGGCCTGGGGTATAACATAAAAGGGTGGTAATATGGAGAACTACGGGCCGCTAATAACGTCAGGTCTGCCCACGAACCTTCCATTGACTTTTCCTTTTCGCCTTCTACCTCCTTTCCCAATTCACTCTCCCCTTCCATCACATCACACTTGGAAGTCAGTTGCTACGCTGGACCGTAGCACTTCACAATGGGCATCATGAAGTTCTCAAAAAAGCCCGTCGAGCCTTCACCGCTGACATCTCACCCTCCCGAGTCCAGCGCCTCAGACACGGAACCACCAAAAGATGAGGCCGATTTCCAAGCTGTCCCTGCTGGCACCGAGGAAAAGGGCAATATATTTGACCAAGGCGGGAAGAATTACAGAACCCTTGGACGATGGGATACCGTCCTGATCCTCTTCACGAACCAACTCGGTCTCGGAATCTTATCTCTCCCCTCAACGATAAAAACCCTCGGAATCGTCCCCGGCATAATCGCCATCCTCGGTATCGGCGCACTATCATGGTACGCGGCGTACGAACTCCTCCAATTCTACCGCAAGCACCCCAATGTCGTCAGCATCGTCGAAATGACCCGCATCGTCGGCGGCCCGTGGTTCGAGTCCTTCGCCGGCTTCGTCATGATGATTCAAGTCGTCTTCATCGTCGCTTCCGCTACTGTCACGCTATCCGTTGCGCTGAATACGCTTAGTAGTCATGCGACGTGTACTGTTATCTGGATTTTTGTGGCGTGTATCGCGTGTTATCTTTTGTCGATACCGCGAACGATGAAGTTTGTTTCAAAGGCGGGAATTCCTAATGCTGTTAGTGTCGTGGCGGCTTGTTTGATCGTTTTGATCAGCTTGGCTGTCTCGGGACCTGCGACTGCGCCGGAGGGGTGGCATAAGGAGATCAAGGTTGTTGGAAACCCTACGTTTCGCGATGGCCTTAATGCATGCTTGAGAGTCGTTTTCTCGTACGCTGGCACATTCACATTCCCGTAAGTTCAATCCTTCAATGTCGATTCGACCAAACTAACAGTTGACAGCTCATATATGGCCGAAATGCGCGACCCAGCGAAGGACTTCCGTTTCGCCCTCGCAGTCCTCGAGATCGTCAGTACCCTCTTCTACATCGCCATGGCCGTTGCCCTGTACTGTCTCGCTGGCAACCTCACAACGTCCCCCGTCCTCTCCGCCGCATCCTCAATTCCCGCCAAAGTCGCCTACGGAATCATCCTCCCAGCAGTCGTAGCAACAGCCCTCTCAATCGGCCACACAGGCTGCAAATACGTCTACGTAACAGCGATGCGCCAAATGCGCGCAACCCACCAAGTCACAGACAACAGCGTCAAGTCTTGGGTTACATGGATCTTGTCTGTGACCGGATTCTGGGTTCTGATATTTGTCATCTCGAATGTCATTCCTATCTTTGACTCGATCTTGTCGATTACGGCTGCGACGACTATTCCGTGGTTTACATATGGCTTTGCGGCGATTTTCTGGCTACATCTTAACAAGGGTCTTTATTTCTCGACGTGGCAGAAGGGACTGCTCACTGTGGGAAATGTTGTCATGATTGGACTTACGCTGTTCATGAATGCGGGTGGATTATGGGCGGCTATCACTGAGCTGCTGGATCTCTTTGCCAACAACAAGGATGGCATTGGAGGAGTTTTCTCATGTGGAGATAACTCCATCTTCTGATTTAAGATAGAGTGTCAATTGACTTTTCGTTGTTCATCTTATCCTCCGATATAGTCGTGATATTCCATCTCATCCATTTTGATAGCTAGATTGTAGTACATATCGACATCGTTACCAGATTGCCAGCCTCACGGCATAAACTCTCCTTCATTTCAGCTGTTCATTGGTCTTCAAAATAAAGATTTTGTTTTGTGAAGCGTCCCATGAACCGTTTAGTTCCGAGGCTCAGGCCTGTTCCTGGGATCCTCTAGTGCAAGCTTGACCATTTTACCCGCGTATGCTTCATCGAGGTAGCGGCTATCATTCTCCAATGGCATGCCATGATAACCAGGCAACCCATCGTCACCAGTCCGGACTCGAACTTTTCCCAGTACACCAAGCTCCTCAAGCCAAGCCATGCGCCGATCGAGAAGTCGGGACCAGGCGTCAATCATGTGTGGATAGACGTATGCTTCAATCGGAAGATCTGTCAGTGGTGTATAAGATTGAACCTCATGTGTCCAAATGGTGCCAGACTTCAAGCTGTCTCCGAATAGCAATGTGAAACCGGCCCCGGTGGCGTTGAAAAACTTGGTGAAGTCTAGTTCGTCTGGGGCGTCTGGGAGAAAGGTGATTCGAGCAATGGGCTCTGGCAGGCCAATTTCGATCATTTCGCGGTCCGTGGTAAGATATGATGGTGAGCCGAGAACTCGAAGATCAGGCATGCCAAGCATGGCTTGACGAGCCTCATTTAGGCGGAATTTGAAAGGTATGTCCTGGGGACACACCATCTTGCTGCCACTTATCATGAAGGGATAGAGGTCAGCGCGTTCTGTCACAGAAATTCTAGGGTCCATTGACTTAGCGTTCCGTACACATTGCTGGACTCGCTGAGAGTCAATCGAATTTTCATTGACGTAGAAGGCTTCACTGTTATTGAATGGTTGGAGGATGTCGTTCCAGTATAAAAGGTGAATCAACCTGAACGGGTGAATGAAGCTAAGACACTGAAGATGTTCATGAATCTTCAGCCAGTGCTCAAAGTAGACGATGAATACTGCTAGAGAAACAGAGGGGAGTGGCTCTGCGATATCTTGTTCAAGCATGTTGTTCGAGTGTTCTTCAATGTCGCACCAGAGTTGGACAGCGAATAGCATCGCCGTGGCATTGAATTTGTCGTGCAAGTGAGCCTCGGCGAAAATGGAGAGATCGTGGTAGAGACGCTTTGGGTAACGCATATTGGACATATAAGGCGCTTTGTAAACAAAGCCTTGAGGTCGCTCAAACCAGATACTCCCAGCGCGAGGAAGTACGTCTTGAAGATGAAGGTTCTCAGGCCCGTAAGGCTGGTCAGGAATGATACATCGTCTAAGGTCCGACTTCTTGCAGTTCGGTACTTGGGCAGTGGTTGCTGGCTGGATGCGAGCCAGGGTCATAGGAGCCCGACGATGGTAGAGCGACCGGGCGGACTGGTAGGCCAGATCCTTTGCGACTTCGACAGTTAGATCCCCACCATGGAAAGCCTTGCCCCAGTCCTTCCCGAGCAAAAGTAGCTTGAGCGCTCGAATATTTCCAGGAACTGTGAGAGAATAATGGAGAATAACCTCCTCCCCCTTCAGAAAGCCTTCCGTGGTAGCCTCGAATTGTAGACCAGTCTGATGATCATCGGTCATGTCCTCGCTGATATAAAAGGTTTCGAGATTGATGCTCGCAAGCACAGGCTCCAGTGTGTACGCCGAATAACCGATAAATAAACGCCTTGGAGCTCCGTAGTCGTAGGACTCCTCACAGTAGTGAACATGCATTGACTGCTCCACAGAATCTCCGGGGCAGAAATTGTCCTTGTCCCAAAGAAGTGTTCCGCGGTTGAACACCTTGGTAAATTTCCATTCGCCTTTGGGTCGTTGCTTGCTGTAAAAGTAGCCGCCACCGTCAAGCCTTCCGACCGTCTTTGCGAGAATATCGCCCTCACCACTGGTGAGGGTGGCATTCTTTTTTTCGGTGAGGACACGCGCACCCATCCAGGGGAACGATGCTTGGGGCATGATAGCTATGCTAGAGGTGGGCGACGTTAGTTAGCGCAAAGATATGAGAGGGGTGAGCACACTCACTTCTCAGGCTATAGAACCTGGGATCATCACCAAACAGCCGCTTGTTGAGATGCGAAAATAAAACAAGTCATAAGGATAAACCTGAGTATCGGGCGATAGGAGTATTAATATCGCGATCGCGTCCGAGGTGACCGAGTTGTTGTAAGAGTTAAGGCAATACTGTACTCGGTGTGATAGAGGAGTGAAGATGAGAGGCGCTTTGTCTGAGTTGAGATACTGAGGGAAGGAAGTCTGTTGAAAAGAGGCCTCACGTGATCCTAAGATTTAGGATGAGGCGATGGTGTCATGGACGCAGTAACGGGAGTCTAGCTGGCAGTGCCAGGCACAGATGACAGCAGTGCCACAGCTTGATAACGCTATGAGCCATAAAAGATGTTTCGAGCCCACGATAGACGTAGTGAAAGAAAAGGGAAAGTGGGATAAAGACAGCTTGGATGCCTGTCCACTAAAATGAGGTTGAGAATCTTCAGAAAGCATACAAAGGTGTTTTCAAAGATATTGAGTAATTGCTGGCAAGTCTTGAGATCATAGCAGCCGTGAGTGTGATAGGCGAGGAAGGGGAAGAGGTCAGGAATCAGGAGCAAGTAAGAAGGAGAAGATTCAAGGCCTAAGGTCAGGAAGCATTGAGATGAGTTGAGGATATTTAGGATACCTTGTCTTTTCCCCATCAGTGACTCAGGTCCATGGGATTTGTGCCATTTGGCATCTTGCCTTACTCTTACTGTGTAAGTGCTGCGGCTCCATGACATGTCCATGCGCTTGGGCCCAGTTCGCATCAACACTGTAGCTCACTGGGTGATGAATTCATAAAACTAGAGTGCACGCTAAGCGTCTCTGATTCAGATTAACTCGTCTGGCTATCGATAGAAGGGCGTGGCAATACGTCTGGGCTTCACTGAGGCATAGGTGACGAAAAGAGACTGTCTGATGGGCAATGGCTCGCCATTGAAAATGGTTAGATCTTGATGTTGGCGATAAGATGAAAGCCACGATATGTGGAGATTTGATATCTCTGTTATGTTCTATTCAGTCATAGGCAGCCTTGGACTATGAAGTGGAGGTAGGCAATGATGTGTGACTCAGGAAGCGTAAGGATTGTCATCGATGCAAGTGCTCATGAGACATCTCAGTGAGATAGATGACAATAGCCTGGATTGAAGAAAGATACGTGGTCCTGATTTGGTGTTTGTCGTTGGATGGGGCGATATTCTGATCCTAGACCTAGAGATACCTACATATATAAGTATAAGTACTTTTTATGAATTCTTCGATAATCCCCTTCATAAAGGCTTGACCTTATCACTCCGTACAAACTAATACTAGTGATTCCAAGAACTATTCTAAGTTTTCTTTGTAAATCGAATCTCTCAGCTACACAAGACTCGGTCTTTCAGGATCTGTAGCAATTTCATCAAGCTCCCTTAAAAGTTTCTCCAGTTCACTTACCCCCTCTTCACTCTCAGTATCCACCGTTGAGCTATCATCGCATGGAAGCTGTGGGCCATAACATTCCCATACAACTCCAGATGCCTCAGCTGACTGTCGCTGAGTCTCCGTCAGAACATATGACTCGATTTCTTGATGAACAGCCTCCATCCTAGGAGCCCAGTATTCTTGTGCAAATGATTTAAGATCAGCGTAATTACCACGCTCTCTTTCAAACTCCGAAACGAGTTGTTCAAGCAGCTCTAGTCGCGAGCTGTCTTCCTCTTCAATCTCCTGACGATCTCCTGTCGACAATGGACCATAGGCCACCATACCATCGCCGTCGCCTAAGCAGCAACAAGTATGGCGAAGATCAAGGACAAAAAAAGTAAGATAACGCATAGCTGCGCTGTCAACCCAAAGCTTTTTGGTTAAGTCGTAACCGACATGGGCTAATAAATTGCACAGATATTCAAGTTGTTCGAGGACATACTTCAGGATTTTTGCAGCCCCATAAGTACAAGGCCAACCCTTTTGGCAATTTATGGCAGCTAGAAATGTGGTCAAAGGCGTACACCCTTTTGGGGAACATTGGCAACGGCAGTCGTCGATATTGTGCTCCTCAAACATGGCGCTTGAGACTTCTGGAGATAGAGGGACTATAAATCCACGGTTAAAAGAGTTTTGATTCGTGCCGAGATAGGCCATGAAGTAGTGTGCTGCTGTTGTGCGGCCCCACGGAGTCGGGACTGTGGAGCGGAGGTCTCCCCTATGATCAACCAACCAACAAATATATGATGAGAATAAGAAGTCCTGCCACCGCCGAGGGTGAGAATGGCCAGAGTCCAGCCATTCTGCTAGCGAGCGAAAAACGTCATCAAATAAGGTTATTGGCATAATGAAGCCATTTTGCAGGGCAGACTCAGCAACGTCCCCGTGGCAGATAAGCAGATAGATTGATTCGGAATCCTCAGGACTGTCATCATTGCCGTACACCTTCAAATGCATCGGAACATGGCATTTCTTTGCCTCCAGGAACCGCTGCGTCCGGGCCGCGTTCCGATCTAGAATACCGGGTTCGCAGAATTTCAAGTTTTGTCTTTCTGCTGGAGTGAGCTCGCGCTGCGCTAGTGTTTTCAGCTCTTTCCTTCGGGAGGCTAGACTCCGGATGATGTTCTTTTGGCCCTCTATGCAAACGGGTATGCTATGGAACTTCGGTAGCTGCATAGCTAGTCGGGCAGACTCTGTAAAGATCGCTGATTCAGAGCGTAGTAGCACGTTGAGAACTTCGCAGCCGTTACATACTGTCGATCCTGGTTCTTTTCCGGCCTTCAGAGAATGGCAAAATGCGTCGATCGCATGATCGATTGCGTAAAAGCCGTCATTATCTTTAGTGTTTAGCAACTTTGGATCTGCATGACTGACAAGTACGCTCAAGATGGTCGCATTCTGAGTCTGAACCGCAATGTGTACAGGCGTCTGGCCAAGATAATTGATTTCATTCATAGATGATGGGTACCTTCGCAGGAAGTCTTCGACCCTATTCTGGTCTTCCATGAGGATGAGCCTGCTGAGTTGACCAAATTCGAGATCTATCAAGGTTAAGAAATACTCAAGAATCAATATTGTACCCCTGAATATCAGGTCAAGCTACTCACAATTGGATATTTGCGGGAAGCCTTTAACCAAGTCAAACTGTGCCCCAACGCTGGCCCAGGGGAGTGGAGACTGGCAATCTTGGCCTGCAGAGTCACCATCCCTAGACAGAAAAGAGCTGATTGCTGCGCCACACATTGTGGAATTTGGATTTGCAAAATTTTGGCAAATTTGCGCAAGAAGTGGTGAGCTATAGGGATTTTTAAATTAACAAATACACGCGTTCATTGATTTGATAAAGACACACTTTGTTCTTGATTGTAGATATGTGGTTGGATTGATGAAAGGGGACAGCATACAAAACCACTGTAAAGCTTCGGCAGAAAAACAGGGTTTTCCCCATAGTACCTAGTTAAAAGAAAGTTATTCGAGGTCTGGTTGGAAATATATAAGCAACATACTGTGATCGCTGTTCCATAATGGACGATCGATCGGCCAAATTGATCCATGTCGGTAATTGACGCCCTTCTGTTGGCAAAACACCACTTGAGTCGCCTGTAACACGACAGTAAGAATACCTCACAGTCTTCTTTGTTAAGACGGTGTAGACGCCTAAACGCTAGCTGTGAAATTTTGAACGATGGAGACTGGTCTCTGTCGACTGTTTGAACCCAGGCGAGGTTTTGACCGAAACCCACCCCACCGGTACCTGCTGTAAAGAATAGCGAAAATTGGCTGGTGTTTCTCCAGCGGCTTCTGGTAAAAGGGATAGGAAATCTCAATGTGCCCTTTATTTGTTGTTTTAGGGGTTCCTGCGTTGAAAGCGGGCATCCAGGTGAATGATAGTCTGCGAAGCTGATTTCATTTTCGAGGATGAAAGGACCCCATTGTCGCCGTTCGCGCCGCTTATAGCTCTTTCGGCAGACGCAGAAGGAATTCATCATCCAAACATTCCCATTTTGATATCTTGTTGATTGAATTCCCGGCATTGGTGTAGTGGACGTTGGGCCTTGCGGGCAAACGGCGCTGTCGACAGCCGTTTCGACGACATTCTCAACCCTTTCAAGAGGCAGATTATTGAAATTTGCCCGACCGGGCTCAGGGAGTCGAGTAAGTATATCGCCTAGAATCTGGTGTATACCTTGGATGGACATTTGAGTAGCATAGATATTTTTTCTGATCACTGGACTTAGCATCTATCCTTGGTAAGGCTGGTAGTAGTTCTCTCACACTTGCAAAACACTTAGGGCGAACCGCAGAACGCTGATTGTATTGAACAGGTGCTTTTCCAAGTTCTCCAAATTTTGCTTTTTGAATGGATATGTTAGTTTGACAATGAGAGTTCGGGCCTTTGAGGTGCGACTGTTAGATATAGGATCCTGGCCTTTCAGCTCTGACACCATTTTAGATAAATCGCTGATGGCGACCGCACAATTCGCTTGTCCTTGGCTGATCGCTTTTTCAAGGTCGACATCGCTCATACCAGTTCTAGAAGCCCAGGTCTCCAGCGCGATTAAGGATGATTGAAAATCTCGGGCATAATTCTTTGCGCGGTCGAGATCCTCATTCCGACCCTCAACGCTATCGAGGTACTTGGTTATCTCAGTGAATAACTGGATTCCCAAGGAGACTGTCCCGAAAGCGCTGCCGGCAATGCCGAAAGCTTCGGCCATCGTGGAAAATGGACCCAGCACAGGCGCAGACTTCGTAATGATAAGAGATGTGCCGGACCTTGGTGAAATGGCAAACAACCCTCATTTGTAGACTAATTCAATGCTGCTCTTTTTGGGCTCCAAAGAAGAGCTGTGGCTGTGTAATATGACTGCATAATCAGGCTGTGTTGAAAATGCGAATGGTATACGTGGCCCAGTTAGAACCTTGACACACGCCTGCCTGCATGAATACTGGTTATTATAGGGTAGACACGGGCAAATGGCTGAGTTGATTCGCCTCCGGCAGTTTGGTGTGAATCCATGGCCCATCGACTGTTCGTCGACCGTAACGCGCGCAAGCGTTGGGTTATGAACTTGGTTAAAAGAATCCTGTACCACATAAAGGTAAACATGCCCCTGACCATACATGGTTGCTGTGACATAATGCTTCTGTCCTTAGAGCTGATTGCTACATATACTGGGACCCAGAGCAGTAAGCCTTCTGGTGTCGGCGATAAGCTGCAAGGCTGAGATGGGGGAGATCTGACAACCATACCATAGCTTAGTTAGCCTCTAATAGCCGTGGATTCGTGTATTGTACTAGTTCAATTTACTTCAAGTCAGAAAAGCTTGACTCGTTGTTTGATACGAGATAGCTGATGCTTTGATTGGGCCTAAGGGGCTGGACGCCGGATAGAAGCTGGACAACTCGCGTCAAAGTCTATCCGGAATGCGTTCCTACGGGAGGGTTCGCCTAGTGTAGATGACAATTAAACCGTATCGTTTGGTAGACCATCTCCTCCGACCATCAACTGTCCGAGTGTTCATTTGCTTTGGCCTTATCCGCGTACGTGTATCTGGCGTTCTGGTTATCCCCATTCACCTGAAATCCGCCAGAGCAATGATTCTGATTCCCCCTTCCGCCATGATAGAACTGATTTCCTGATCCACTATTGTTCAGTACCACTGCAGCGCTGCGATCTTCCTCCAGGGACGGGGGCAGCTTCTTCACCTCTTCCAGGGCCCCGTGCAAAGTCTCAATGTTGTCTTGGCTTACAAGAGGATCCAATGCGACAAGACTGACGTTGGTTAGAAGGTCTAGCATGATCGTCTCGACTTTCCTCCCATCGCCACTCTTGACAGCTGAGGCGTAACGTTCCATCTTCTCTCCATCTTGTGTAACAGTGTCGAATAGATGCTCGATTGATCTCAGTTGTCCGCAGCCACCGTCTCCTACATGCTTGATAACTGAGTACAGCTCCTTTGTTTGTTCTGTCTCCTCTTTGCTCTGTTTCAGATACGTGCGTACTGAACTGAACACCCGCTCAACAACTGGGAGATGCTTTTCAACTATAAAGAAGGCTCTGGGGACATCTATCGCATCTTCGGCTATGCAGCATGAATCTGTCGCCTGACCAAGGACGAAAATGGACGTCTCAAGAGCTCGGAGGGCTTGCTGTCTGCTGACTTCTGGGTTTGACATTTCGGGTTGTTTAGATGTTTGGTGTGAAGTTGATTTTATACGATGGGATTGCTGATAGTTGGATTATTAGGGCTTATATAGTAATCTCAATGTTTTCTCAAGACAGGGAATTGTCGATAATAAAGTAACGTTCATACTGGATCTTATTAAACAGAAACCATTCAAGCTCAGCCACTTGCTTTAGACTTGGCGCCATAAGCGCTGCTCAGCACAAGGATCATGTGCCATCACATCACTGTGTGGCTGGCTGACTTTTGAGGACGTCGATACTAAACGACAAAAAAGACCAGGAAAACTTAGGGTAAGCTTGAAAGCTCTTTAGACTCCTTGTTTTTGGCAGCCATGGGGTTTTCTGGGCTCTGCGCGGAGGCCTGCATGCGTGGCGAGGGGGTTGCATGCTGACTGCATAAATACCCCCACTCGGGCACAACATCAGTCTGAGAATGACAAGGCATGCATAACCCTATTGTGTTTGTAACGTTTTTGGCCGACGGTTGAAAAACTCTGTAAATCACAGTCATAGCCCAGCTAGGTTAGAAGTCACTGCTTCTAAACAAGGTTAAACATTCTTTCATCCCAGTCCCCCAGTGTCCCCATGCATCATTGACTCATCTGAGGGATTAAAACAGCTGAGGTACTACCATGTCGGGAGCAGAGGTTCTGGGCATCATTTCCGGCGCCATCACTGTTGTCGAGGCTACGATCACTCTGTACAAGACTGCTAAAGACTCCTCGGGTCTACCCCCATCACTCCGAGATGCAGCGTCTCGCCTCCCCCTCATACAAGAGAGCCTCACGGTAGCCGCTCACGGCATACAACGAGACGCTCAAACACCACCAGAATCATACGCTGCCCTTGAAGCCGCTCTACAAGCATGCAGCGACAAAGCAACACAGCTCCATCATATTTTCGAGTCCATGGTGCCCCCTAGTGGAGCGACAAGAACCCATAGATATCTTAGGGCCGTGAAATCCTTTCCCCAAATTGAAAAAGCCAATGTGCTGGCTGAGGGGATACTTGGGGATCTGCAGGTTCTTACGCTGAATCATGTCATCAAAACTGCTACGAGGGAGCAGATAAAGGAGTTGATGGGTAGCAGAACAAGACAACTAATGGGAAAAGAGTGGTCGGTTGTGTTGAATAATACTGGGATTGGAAGGCAGTTTGTTCATACAGGGCAGGGTGATCAAAACATTGCGAGTGATACGGCCACGCAAGTGAATGGGAACTTTCATGGCGGTACATTCAACTTTACGCAAATATAATTGAGTTCGAGGTCTGGAACGAAATTCATCGGATTGTGTTGAGCATCATCTAGTATATATAATCGTCGTCCAGAAAATCGTTTTCATAAGCATTATGATGAAATCTCAAACGGTTAGAGAAGCCTTCCACATCAGAGTTTGATGGTGATTCCGTACGGATGGCTCTCATCCACTGTGTCTTACCCCCCGAGTATCCTTGAGAGTCGAGGATATCCATAGCGGACCAACCTTGCGCATTCCTCCAGTGGCGGTCAACTCCCTGTGATATAAGTTGGCGTGTTACAGAGGGAAACCCTAAATGAACTGCTAACATCAGCGGCGTTAGACCAGCGTAGTCCTGCATCTCTAAATCTGCCCCTGCCTTTTTTAGAAGTCTGATCGTACCATTAGCCTTCTCAGTACCATTGACAGCATGGTGTACCGCGGTGTAACCTCTATTGTCTGTCATGTCGAGATTCAAGGATCGGTCTATCATTAGACTGAGAACATCTTCGAACCCTGACCTAGCAGCATGATGGAGTGCCGTTAGGCCAGCTGAATCTTGGCGTTCGACAGATGCCCCATTGAGGATAAGAGCTTGAACCATGGATTTGTTTTGTCGTAAGGTTGCGAGTACTAAACATGGGTTTCCCTTGGAGTCAGGCTCGTCGATAATGTCCTTGACAGAGCCTCTTGATGCAAGAAGACTCACTAACGCCTCCCAGCCTCCCAACACCGCATAATGAAGGGCAGTGAATCCAGCTGAGTCCTTTATTCCAGGCGATATACCATTGTCAAGGAGGAACTCCACTTCATTCACCAGTCCACTGTAGCAAGCTCGGTGCAATCTCGTCATGCCTTTCTCATCCACCTCATTGGTGTCGGCCCCATGCTGACAGAGAAGCCAAGCAATAGAGTACTCAGCCTTCTGCAAAGCTAGATCAAGAACACTGGGAACGTTGGCGTCTGATAACTTAACGTTCGCATTATTTGAGATCAAAAGCCACAATATGTTTGTACTCTTGAACTCAATGGCGTAGTGAAGAGGTAGCCACCCTTTACCATCCCTTTGATCGACTTGAGCACCTTTCTTGATCAGTAACCAAACCAGGTCCTCATTCCTCCCACGGATGGCTTGTATGAGAGGTGTCCATCCACCAGGATCTTTTTCGTTGACATCTGCCCCGTGCTCGACTAATAACTTTATCGCGGAATGTTGCTTATAGTAGAACGCCCAGTGAAGAGCAGATTTCCCGTCTTTTTTGTCTCGTTGATTCGCGTCAGCTGGATGGGGCTGCCGCTCCAACAAGCGTTGGAGGACCACTGAGCTTCCACCCTTGACGACATGGACTACTGGTAGCCATCCGTCACTGGTAGGGCGGTTAAGGTCCGCGCCTCGATTCAAGATAAAGTGTATCAAGCAGTAGACATGATTTCTCACTGCATCTCTGAGAGGGGTCCATCCGTCGATGGAAGAGCTATTAGACCCGTGATGACTGAGCTTATATATCATCTCGTGGGCGTGATAAAAGACCTCCCTCAACGAAGTCCATCCTGCAGTTACCTCAGCATTAACATTTTTCTGGCTCTTTATCAACAGAAGAGCTATCGAAGTAGGGCCATAACGAATTGCCGATGATAAAGGCGTTAGACCCTTGCTCCCCCTGTGGTCAATTCTGGCACCTCCACGGATAAGAGAACGGACAGCTCGTAAGCCCTCGGTGGTAGGTCCCATGAGCAACTTGTGCAAAGCTGTATCGCCAGACTGGTCTTGGATATTGGTATCTGCAGACCTTTGGACCAACTAGGTTAGAAGCTTGTGTCTGCCATGAATTGCTGCCCAGTGCAAAGCCGTTTGGCCGTTTGAGCATCGAGAGTTGATATCCATGCCAGATTTCAATAGGAGTTTGATCCATGTCAAGCGATTGAAGTATACCGCCGCGTGTAACCCTGTCATCCCGTCAAAAGTGCCACCCGAGACTCCTGGGATCAGCCTGAACGCTCTGGCCAGACTGATGCTGTCTGACAAGAATCGCTTTAACAATTTCTGCAACTCTGAGTCGAATGGCTTGCAAATATGGGAACTCCAATGAGTTGCAGAGTAGACGAGAAGTGGACTATGCAGTGGACCAGGCGATTTCAGCAAGAGAGAAGTCAAGCATGTTTTGGCCATTCTCAAATCCGGGTGCTTATAGAAGACTTCATGCCTGTGTAGGTGAATCTTTAGTGACTCATGTACGAGCCTCAGAGTCTTTGTTTCGTGATCTTCCACTATCAAGCCAGCACAGGATGACAAAATCGTGTCTTTCGGTGGTCGCGAGTCTTGGTATTGCGTTCCCTGGCTTTTCTGTATAGCGAAGCTATCACGGACTTGATCAACGGTCAGGCCGACTTTTGAATTCACCGTCCAGGTAAAAACGTGCTTGGCTAGTTCAATTTCGAAGGCGTTGTCACTGGAAAGAATCCTCCGGATGGATGCTTCGAAGGCGCGAGACGACGATGCAGGTAGCTGTTTAAGAGCCTCTTTAACGTCTGTCAAGGTACCTTGGTTGCTGAGATTATGTAGGTGAAGCTTGGCTAGAAGGAACCTAGGATTACTTAGTCTTGATCTTCGAATAAGTAGTATCTCAACATACATTCCACTCTTCAAAGTTAGCTCAGTTACCCTAGTAATTACTTCCTCTTGCTTAGTTGCATCTGCCAATACGCGATGGAGTTCCAAGTCCCTGTCGATCTGATCTTTGGCATATCTTCTTATATCGCTCTCTTGTGGCGTAATCCGAAGTTTCTGACCGATTCCAAGGCCGCGTATAAGGGAATCGCCTCTCGACGTAAAGAGGAATCTGATGTTCTGCGGCAACTTTCTAAGCGCTTCCTGCATTCTCTGCCGAGTCTTTTCGCCCTGGCTGTTTGTGCAGCTGTCCAAGGCATCAATGAGCAAATAGACGGTCTTGAATTTCGAGGCTTGCGCTTTGAACAGGTTGAAGTATTCCAAGGGGTGGATGGGGGCTGTACCGCGAAATGAGTTGTTATACTTGGCTTTCAGCTCCTCAGAGAGGCCTATAACCCCCTGATATTGTAGGAGTTGGACAAGTAAGGTTGCCCATATTCGCGCAACTGGAGGCGACTCAACATCGCCCTCGTGGAAGTAGAAGTAGATGCAGGCAGTATCGCCCTTCTCTTCAATCTCAGCCTTTATCGCATCTATGATGCGCGACCTGAAATGTAAGCTTGGTACTCCAGAACGAGTAAAATGGGGAACGAACACAATCGCCGTCTTTCCGGAACCGACTTCACGACAGTCTGTTTAGTATACTTTCCGTGTGCCAGTATTCTTATGGAATAACTCACGAATCCCATGAATTCCAAGACATCGACTAGAGGAAATCGAAGGATCCCGCCACTGTTGTATCTCTTCGTTATCGAGTATCCAGTTGCCAGTACCCGGCGTGGCTTGGCTAGCAATTTCGAAGTGTTGACGATTGACGTCTAGGGGTGAATAGTCGCCCTGGTGCATCAACCAGTCAATCAAAACGGTTGCTTCAGAGCGTGAGTACATATCTTGTCCAGCTATCGTAGCGCTTACCGGTTGGGTCATTTGCTTCCGTTTTAGATGCTCTCAGGGCTTGAGCCAGGTTCCAGATAGATGGGATTCCCTGAACATCTGCTTGCAGATTGAGTGCAAACGTAGTGTACTGCCGATGATCGCTACGGTCGTTGAACTGAACGCCATTACTGCTTACCACGTTTTGATCTCCGTCTCCAGGGCCCAGATACTGACATCCCGATGCATGGTTCTGCGCTGAGATATCTGGCTTTGACCCTGCAGATATTGTTGATGCCATTTCATACCGATTGTCAACGCCCAACTTTGACTATTGGAAGCAGAAAGGATATTGAGACCATTCGACCTGTATTTGCCTGGCCTGTTAGATCGACTGCGTAAATGAAACCAGGCTGAGGAACAGACATAAGCACTAACTCTACCGGATATCGAGATCCATGCTCTGTTATTGGAGGCCTGGGAGACCAAGCAGCCTCGTCCACACACTGGCCAATACTCTCGCCGATACATCCGGCCCAGACCAGACCCCTTAATCAAAGCTACAAATCCCTTCCCGAGCGCCAGGCAATTCAGTAATGTGGAGACACTGGGTGTCGAAGAGGCGTCCAAGTACGCCCAAGGCCCACCTCCATGTGGACCATCCCGGCGATTCTACAAGCCGCCTAAACCAGAACGTCTACGAGGGCAAAGCGTCACGGGCCCGACTCCAACGCCATCTATAGACCTGGCCTCTCACGAGGCACCACCATCACATGACGTCCCTATACCCATTGGCCAGAGAAGACCAGCAACACTACGCAGCCCACAGCCGGGTCCTCCGCCACGTCTAGAAGACTGGTTAGACAGCAGTGCCAAGTTTGAATCTCAGACGGGCTGCTCGGATGTTGACACTGTAACCCAAGACACCTCTACAATCCATGATGTAATGGCCGATGGTAGTGATCCAGCTTGGAAACATCCCGCGCCATGGATCCAAGACGTGGTATCTGAGCCTGGCGGCAGAAACAGTGTGCAGAGAATGGTTGGGAAGTTGGAGAAATACAGTCTGAATCCTTATCTAGCAGACCAAGAAGAGGGCGCTAATCTTCAGGAAGCATACAAGTATGTTTTCCAAGATACTTAGCCCGTTCCTGCAAGTGTCAAAACACAGGTAAAATACTAGCTAAGGCATAAATCAACGCGTTATACTGTAATCAATGGTGTAAAAGATTAGGGAGAGGAGAAGCGTGAAGTAGTTGTAAATAGTATAATTAGCACACAAAACCAAGAACGCTGCTTGTTCGATATTTTCGGTGCGGTTTTTCTTATGCAAAATAATGCTGTTATCCCTGGATACAATATTGACTTTCTGTGAACCTCCGGAGATGTTATAATCCACCTTGAATTGTACGGTTTGATTTTGTTCAACTGGTAGCTAGAGAGTGTATATAATTTGCCGCTTCAAGATCCCACTCCAGTCTTTTATCAAGGAGAGTCTTGCTGACTTGTAGGGTATCCGCAAGTTAGTCTCATAGCGATGATCAGCGATCGGCCGGCTCTAAGACCGACGTGCTCCGCTCTGTAGTCAGTCACTGATTCGCTAACTTGAACCACTATCCCCAAGATGGATTCACTGACTTACAGTAGTTAGCCCGGACCGCGAGCCGGCGATCAGATAATGTACTGAACCCAATTCAGTGCATTTATGACTCCAATTGTGCAGATCCTCGACAGCCATCTCAATTTCAAGGCAGCTTAATGGATCTTCAACACGTCAGTGGAGCGGGGCCTCAGCTAACCACTCGTACACAACTGCCCGCAACTTGGTGGGTTATAAATCACCAAGGTCCCCCAACCTGTATAGCTTATACCCCAATTCATTGTCTTCCAGCCTCTTACCATGGCTTCCATTGCCTCCCAACATGAGGCCCAAGGAGACGCTTCAATTGCGAAAACTGGTGTGGAGGAATCACAAAGTCAACTGCCAATCTGTGACTGGACTGAAAAGGCTGAAACCAAGCTAAGACGAAAGTCAGTCAATGTTCACCTATCATGCCCTGTCGCTAACTCATTTGACCAGAATCGACTTCACCATCTTACCAATGCTCATGCTCGGCCTCTTCGCCCTCCAACTCGACAGAGGAAACGTCGGCTACGCCATGACAACAAGCTTCACCGACGATCTCGGTATAAACAACGACAACGTCAACACCGGAAACCAACTCATGCTCGCAGCCGTCGTGATCTTCGAGATACCCTTCAACATGGTCTTATCCAAAATCGGACCTGCGCTTTGGCTTATCATCCAAATCCTGGCGTGGGGAACTATCGCAACGGCGCAAGCAGCTGTTCACAATAAACCGGGTTTCTACGCTACGCGATTCCTGCTGGGAATGTGGGAAGCTGGATACCTAGCGGCTGCGCTGACAATTCTTGCTTCGTTTTATACGAGAAAGGAGATGGCGATGCGGGCTACGTTGGTGTATGTTGGGAATTACTGCTCTGCGGGTGTGAGTGGACTTCTTGCGGGGTTGATCTTCCGAATTCCGGAGACGAGTGGTTTGAAGAAATGGCAGTGGCTTTTCATCATCGATGGCCTCTTCACTTTGGTCGTTGGCTTCGTTTTTATTTTGATCATGCCTCGCTCGGCAACCAATACGCTTCCGCTGGCGGGCGTTAGGTGGTTCGACCTTTTCACAGCTGAAGAGAGGGACATCCTGGCCAAGCGCGTCATTCTTGATGATCCACGCAAGGAGGTAAAGCTTTCTGGCATCAGTCCCAAGACTGCGCTCCGCATTCTTTTGACCAGCTTTCCAATGTGGGGTCATTTCGGCATCAACGCCATTTCCATCACGCCTAAAGGAGGGTTGGTTTTCTACACGCCTACGATCATTAAGAACCTCGGTTTCGGGGCATCTACTGCCAGCTTCCTAGCAGCCGTTAGTAACTTTGGCGTATGCATCTTGGCGATTCTCGTATCTTGGGTCAGCGACAAGACTCTATCACGGGGACCTCTGTGTCTACTTTGCGGCGTATACTCACTGGTCTTCTCGGGCGTTCAGTTTGCTGTTGTCGGGAGCTCCGATGTTTGGATGAAGTACGCAATCCTGACACTTCTGGGCTCCGGAGTGGCAGTATCTCAGAGTCTCAATGATGCGTGGTTTAGTATCAACACTGAAGATCCGCAGGTCCGGTGCATCGGACTTGCGCTGGCTGTTGCGGGGTCAAACGTGGGAGGATTAGCTGGGCAGAACATCTTTGTGAAGAGTGACGCGCCGTACTACCGGAATGGCTTTCTGAAGATCTTGTGTCTTTATGCGGCTAGTATTGTGCTCGTCGCTGGTATGATATTTTACTACTGGAATGACAACAGGAGGATGGAAAAGTCGGGAGAACTTGGAGATGCCACAGAAATAGAGGACTCTGGGGGAGTCAAGAGGAGAAGGGTGAGGAACCAGTTGTAGAAGACACGTTAACATTGATGCGCCCCCAGTACTTTAGAGCATACGTGCTGCCTGACGTCACACAAATCATATACATAGGACCAGACTCAATCCAAATCCACTTGTGACATCCGTCAAACTAAACTAGCATGACTGCTGAGCAGGGCTCTTGACAGCGTTCCCAGCAGCATTCAGATACTTCTTAAGCACACTAGCCCCTCCACACTTATACTTAACAGCCTGAACAAAGGTTTGCGTGTTCAACTTCGCACCATCCCAGTTAGTATGCGTATTATCATTAGGATAATAAGTCTTGGCCTTCGTGGGACCCATTGCCTGGAACAACACCACAGAGTACTTTGTATGGTTGATGTACTCAACTCCAGCTGCCTTAGCCACAGCCTCAGCGTAGTCTGCAAAGGACCACTTTGCTTGCAGCGTGTTGCCAGTCCAGTAATTGCGGTTGACCATACCGGAGATAACAGGTGTTGCGCCTTTGGCCTTGACGTCGGCGATCATCTTGCGCAGATACCAGCCGAACGTGTGGACGACTTCTTTGTTGCCTGTAGTCGTGGTGACGGTGACGGTTTCTTCGCCGGTTCCTGGGAGGGTAGCGCGGTCAGATGTAGAGGGATCGCCGTCGTCGTTATGGCTCATCTCAATAACCACGAAATCTCCTGAAGATGTCTTTGACAAGAGGTCGCTCCATAGACCCTCGTTGATGAAGGATCTGGTCGAGCGCCCGTTTTTGGCAAGGTTTGAGACAGTCAAGGTTGTGTAGTCTTGGATATAATAGCCCCATCCACCATGATGAATGAGTAAGGGCTGTTCCTATTCTGGGAGGGAGTTACTTACCCCTGTAGGGCATTTCCAGTGGCATAGTTTGCCGTGGTACTATCAGAACAGATGAGTAGCTTTGCAGCCTGGATAGGCGCTGCAAGCAATACCGAGCCAAGGATGGTAGAGAAGCGCATACTGAGAGGACTAAAGAGAAGTTGACATAGAAACCAACCATTCAATTGTTGAGAACATCGTCGTATTCTTAAGCTCCTTTCAACGAGGCAAGGGTCGCTGCTTTACTACTATACCCGAAGCTGGAGAGAGGTGGAAAAATCAGAATCCGAAGCTGCCTCTTCATATGCCGAGCTTGGCAACTCGGCATAGATGGTATCCATGTAGATGTCCTAAATGGGCTATGCGGAGGTGGCACCTGTTATCCAGATGCTGAATTAAGATTTGCTTTGGAAGGTTTATACGCAGATACATCGATTTGAAACAGGCTAAGACAGGAATGCGAGTAAAAAAAACCCAAACGCAGGATATCCCACGATTCTCCGTTCCTTAATATAGTTTGTGTGGGGGAGACCATCTACCCCACGATCAAGTGATGATCATCAAAGTGCCTAAACTCGATGCACTACAAGTTGACGCTCACGGTACAGAAGACAGGAAAATGCAATTATACCGAGCGGCGCTTCCAGAGCATTATGCATGAAGCTCGGAAGTTAGCTTATGTCTGCGATGGACGCAAGGCGACTTAAGATAGTGGAGTAAATAAAAAGAGACTGAGATAAATTTAATACAAATTTGTAAGCTGTAGTCGAGCCAATACTGGTGCTTCATTCAAAGTCAGAAAATCCCTTGCTCTCTGTGTATTGAGTAAAGCCCTCTCGGAGTCGGAGGTGAAAGGTGCTCTTTGACTTTCTTTCACGGCTTTAGACTTCTTCCAACCCCTCCTTCCACCAAACCCTATATCACGGCGTTGCGCACTTCTCTTAGCTGTGACTCAACGCCGTGTAGGCGGCTATACTTATAGTTCAGACTCCTAAAGTATCACAAGTTTGCTCAACCTTGATGCTGCACCATAAGTATAAAAATGCCTCCAACGCAACCATTGCTGCGCTTTTCACCTTCCTTTTAAGACATCGCCATTTTTAAACGATCAACTCTCAGAAGACTAGTTGTCCAATCTTCGAAACCTTTTACGATGGCGTCCACAATTCCTACCTCAACCAGCACTGAACCGCGTGTCATTACCGGTTGGAAGCGAGTCGCATGGCCAGCCCTTCGTAAACAGCCTCTAGAGCTGCCAGTTACTAGCCTACCTGCCCCTATGAAAAAGATATCCCAAGACATCCTTCAAAGGGCCAATACAATCGCCGGAAGGCACGGACTCCTGAAAGGCATGGACGGCGTAACTCACTTCCAAATGCGAGGTCAGATACCGACAGTCCTTGTCGTTTCGCCCTGGTCTTCCGAAAATACACATATCTGGGAGGCCGCCTTGAAAGAAATGGTCACGAGCTTGACTGAGCTGACAAGGGCATCGGCGATCCATGACGGTGATATCCACATCGAAATCATCGCCCCGGAACTTACTAAGACGATTTACTACACTTGCATCGACGACCCGCATTTTAGTGCAACCTGGGACTCTGTCCGTCCCAAGGTCCGTAAATGCCTTGAGTCCTTTCAAGCGACTAAAGGATACACGAACACCCTTGGTCTTCTCCGGTACGGGGTGCTTCCAGATCTCAAAGCCAATCCTGCTACCATATACATCTCGGTAGACAATGACTCGGACGAGACGGGATGGGATGAGGTCATCGCGGATATCAAGAAGATGCTTCAAGGGGAAGAAGGATGGGGTCATGTGAATGTTCATATGGAGCATAATGAGAATTGGGGAATGGGGAATGTTTTCGACTAATGTTGGGTCTCAAGCGAATGAAAGGGTGATGACTTTAATAGAGACTATTGTGTGCTTCATATTGGAAGACATGGGCTTGGAGAGGCATCCCTTGTTGAAACCTCGATATTTAGTAGTTACACGCTTAAGAAGCAAAATCTAAATGACCAAAGGAGACTCGTTAATCATATCTAGCCATGACTGCTCCAGCTTCATTTCCATCAAACTCCAACCAGAACTTCATAGCAGCCTCTCTAGTAGAAATGACAAGATCATAGCTAACCTCCCACCATTTCCTGCCATCGATCCCTCGAACCTTTTTGAATCGTGACTTGTCCACTGAACTCAAATCACTTTCCAGAACACAAGTGACCTTGATTTCTTGGGTTGGGTGAGTAGGTCCTGTTTCCGAGATCCATAGCTGGTCTTCGAACTGAAGATCGTTGTCCGTATATGATCTCGGAATATGCCTCACATAAGTGTACCGTTCATCGCGATCGCGCCTCAAGTTCTCTCCTTTGCGTATATACCAATCCATCTATATTTTGTTAGTACGCAGGTACATAGCCTTATCGCTGCAACCTACTCTCTCGGTCATAATCTCGCCGCTTATGATTGAAATTTCAGTTGGCCGCCCCTTGTCGGTCATAGGTTCATAGATACACCATGACTTTACGCCATAGTGGCGCATCGACTTTGTTGATATGACGTTGGTGTGCGAAAGTCGGCTTAGTGCTGCACCTCTAGATCCATATTAGAGAAGGTTGAGCGTTGCAACGAAGAAAACTCACTTGACAATAGCGGCCCACGCATCATCTGGTTGGATTACCTAGCAAAGTCAGTACTTTTAACTTTTACTCACGCCAGCATCCTACCTGTATTCCTGGATTTGACTCTTCTAAACGGACTTTGAGGTACCGACTCGAACCGAACCCGCCCACCAAAAATATGCCCTTCAGGATACAATTAGCATATGTACTTAGACGTAGTCAAATGCCTTACTTTAACAGGTTCGTTCGAGCGCTCAAGCAATGCACTTTGAACTTGCTCTCTGACTAAGCGAAGGATATCGGTAATCAACGGTTCAAATATCTCTTGCACCGCCTCCCTTTGAACATATTCTGTTAGTTATGGATCGTGGTATATAAAGACTTTGGCATACCCAGGCATGAACCAGGTGTCCCGTCGCAAGCCCTCATCTTCATTGTCTGGCAGATGGGCACCTGGAAAGTTGATAATATACTCCTCTTCCAAATCCCCCGCAAAGGCCGTCTTGACTTCTTGGTCGAACTGGCGCTCGGCTTTTGCCCACGCAGTTGTATGCTTGAGACATAGCCATTCCTCCTCTCCGACAAGGTCCTTGACCGCTTCAGCAAAACGCTTGTTAAGACCCAATGATCCGGACATGTTACCTATACAGATTAGCAAGGGTGTCTCACAAAGGTGGCGTTACCTACCCGTGCCTGGAACCACTTCTGCAAGATCCAGCGAAGGTTCAGTTGCAACAACTTCATAGGAGATCAGATCTACGGTGCCACCTCCGGCATCGCAAACGACAAAGCAATCACCAACCTATTTGGGCAAATGTCAGAAACAGTTAATTGTTGTGGAGAATACTAACATTCATCGCTCGCTCTTGTGTTTTCAACGTGTAGAGAGCTGCTGCTTCGGGTTCCTTGATGAGAATTACAGGATAAACTCCTGCTTTCTTCGCAGCCTATAGTGCATTAGTGGCCATGTAACGTCTTGCCAGTTCACGATACTAACCTGTATGGTACTCTCCTTGGCCTTCTCCGACCAAACAGCGGGAACACTCAAAACGAATGTCTTCTGACAGAGATCGAGGTAGTCTCGAGGCACTCTAGACCCAATCTTCTCCAGCGCGTGACTATACATAGCTCCAATAAAGTCGGCTGCAACATCAACAGCACTCTTGGGGAGCCTCTTAATCTCACTCTTGACGTTAGCCGAAGGGAGGTATGAGGGCCTCGTCTGCTTTGGGTCCAGTAGGAGCTTGACACCCTGTACGTGGTCATCTCGCCAAGAAAGCTGCCCTCCCCATTTGAACTCTGAGTTGTCATCTGGATCATAAGCGATGGCAGTGGGCACCTTGGGCTGTGTACGACCTTCGAGGCCTTTTTTTGCTTCAATTAGATGGATGTAGAGCTGACAGAGAATGGAACTTGACGTACCTAACCAGTCGACGACTGGCCTTACATCAGAAGAACTAGCAAAGCAATATGCGACACCGGAATATGTCGTACCAAAGTCAAGGGCTATAATGATTCTGTCCTTCGAGTTGATGGCGGAAGAGCCGAGACTTCTGGTTACCTCCTCAACAGAGGAGCCATTATTGACAGAAGGTCTGGCCGAGTTGATGAAACGGAGTGCCATCTTCGTGGACACAAGGCCTTTTTATGAGAAGACAGTGCAGTAGAAGTTTGTCGTCTGAGGATTTGTTCTCCTATCATGGAGATGCCATGGAAGCATTCATTGCGTATTTAAGAAGGAAACCCTGCGAGCTAGAAACACATCATCGCGTAGGCCTCCTGATGACACTTTTCGAAATAGATTGAGAAAAAAAACTCAATGTCACATCATTGAACGCTCTCGAACAGGTTGGGTGGCTATGTGCCGTCAATCCCGGCGATGTTGGCCAGTTCGCATAGTAACTTAAGCCAATGGCTCTTTGCCAGGAAAAGCCACGATGGCCAACTACAACAGGCCGTAGGATTTTTTGACCAGTCGTAGTAGATTATTGTGAGATTATGCCTCGACAAGATTTTCAGCTTGCTTCGCCTGCTTAAGCGCTCAACACAGACAAGCGGCCATGTGTCGGCCAAACCTGACACTCTTTGGCCACACCATCAATCCTTCAATGGCTGTTGGTTGGTCATATCCACCATAGTGTATTTTACGCCTGAGAGCCATAGAATTGCTATTTTTGAAGCGTAGACCAGCTGGAGGCGTGGCCGCCATCAACCTCGAAATTCCCTTATGATAGAGAAGAGTCTCTGTGGTGGGCGAAGTGGGCCTTGATAACGGCCGTGTTCCTTGCGATCATCTTTGGGTTGATACAGTCAATAACAGGGATTATTCAGGTCACAGGTACAGGTTAACCTGGGGCGAAATAAATGTTTCTTTATGTAGGTAGCTATAGGTACTATATCTAAGGAGTAAAAGAAAAGTAAATTTTATAATCTAAATGTAACTTTAGGCTGGAATGTTATTGATAGCTTCTTTACAAACTGAAGTATTTAGAGGGAGTCAAGTATCTATTCACCGAGGTATCAAAATTCACCACTAAGGATGCTACATTCTAGAGGGAACTCCCCAGCGGTAGAAGAAATCTCTAACTAAGATCTTTTGCTGATAATTACGTAACACCTTCGGACATAAAACGGACTCTTCTAAAAGCAGATCGCCAGAAGCTATTCGCGTCTACCGGACCGTTTATTCTTAGACCGCTTGCATTTACTAGCCATACCGGAAAATAGAAGACATGACAGAGGGGGACTGCACTGTTTCTCTGAACTTGTTCAGCTGCTTTCGGGATTTGGTCTCCCCGAGCTTGGCAGTAGGTCTGGACCTCGACGTGGTCAGTGCGCGAGATATACGAACTGTTGGCTTTTTGAGAGTAGTGAGGGATAGAAACTATGCTAGATCTATAAGACAAATGCTACGCTGCCTAGTTGGGATGAACTGACTGACATTTTCCAGCCTGTTTGAACTTGGTTTCGGCTTACCCTGGTCTTGAAGACCCTGGAAATACGCCAGGCGTTAACATGGGAGCATTTGATGCCGAAGGAATAACGGGGCATACCCCTGGTTGATGGTACATGATTGGCTCAGCTTGACTAACACGGGGCTTTGCCGACAATTCCCATGGTCCATTATTTACCCGGGAGGTTCATGACTCGGATACCCTGTTGATAGCACGTTTGAGACTTGACAGCCCTGCTGACCCCGTGATGCCTGCAGAGTTGGGGTCAAACGGATGAGACGTGCCTTATAGCAAATCGCTTAGTCGAAAGCTGACATCTGGTTTACAAGGGTTACTGAAATAAAGTTTAAGCTTATAAAACAGGCGGTTCAAGACGGTGGAGTTGTTAGTCACCTGTCTCATAGCTCGGTCATGCCGATAGCTGTACCGCACGCACGAGACGAGTAAATAGGAATAGCACCCAAAAATACAGAGGCGAGAACAGGTGAAACGACTATAAGGTATTGAGGAGTCCCGAGTTATCATTTTTCAATCAACTCAACTCAACAACTCAGTTCCCCTCTTCATAACCTGCTGCTGCGCAGTTTCATCCATTACAGCCTCATCTCTTTCTTCACAGCTCTTTGCTCCAACTTTCCAATTTTCACCAAGTCCGTGACTTACCCACTACTTACAACTTTCAAAATGCCTTCTTTCACTAAAGTCGTCGCCGTCGTTGCTGGATGCTCCGCCATTGTCAACGGCGCAGTCATCCCAGCTGACAACGGCCTTCACACCACTACTCTCCAGACCCGAGACACAGTCAAGAACACTGGTCATATTCTCAGCAAGCGTGAGCCTGTCACTATTGCTATTCTGACTGCAGCTGGTACTGCAGCAGCTACTGCTATCGTCAACCAGGCTGTCAGCGCTGCCGCGGCTTTCATCGGCGACATTTCCAACTTCGACGCTGGCCGCGAAGCTTTCACTGTTCAAACCACCGAGGCCATGATGGCGAACAACCCCGACCCCGAGCGCTTCCAGGCCGCTGCCTGTTATAACAAAGCGTTCTCGGTTGCTGATCCTGCCAACATCGACGGACAGTCCTCCGTTGAATTCAGACTTGGAATCCTCAACACTGATTACGAGTGCATGTATATTGCTGCACCCAACCAGTTCTTCACTGAGGGTGATGGTGGCCTCATCAACGTAAGTCATTATTTGGTAGTCCTTCAATTCAACAAGCACTTTGGCTAACGATATATCTAGCTCTCCTTTACACATACCGATCGATGCACATTTGACCAGGAGACTGCTGATCTCACTTGTGTTTAAGTGATAAAAAGGAGGACTTATACCCTTTAAAAAGGTTCAAGAGCTTTACAAAGACCGGTTTAGATATGGTTAGCCTAGACATAAGATCTTATACGGTATTACCAACGAAGCTCATAATGAGCTCTAGTGATTTCTCAAGCTTGAATATATAGACCTCTGATGAAATGATCAACTAAGTTCTGTCTGCCGGAATAAGCTCTCAGTCACAAGTCTTCACTGTAAATAACACTTCTAGCACACAACTTAGACATAAATCATAGAGCAGTGATTTGGCCGCCAGGAGAATGATGTTGATCAGGAAATCCGCCTAGACAATCCGAGGCGCGAATGTGTTTTCCATTCCCCACTCTTCACAGTTGCTAACGTCGCACGTTGTTGGCACTGCAATCAAGATGAAGTACTCTACCATTAGCCTCATCTTGGCTACTATCCTTACCGTCTTTACCAGTTTCGGAGCGACTAATGCCCGGTCTGCCACCCAAGATCACACTGCGCCCCGATGACAACTCTGGCCTCAAGCCGTGGCATGCATCGTGTAACTCTATTTACATGTCCTCCTCCCGCCCCTATTTTTTATCCTCTCTAGGCGCGTAGCATGAACTCCTACACCGATGAAAATAAATGGCAACGTAAATGAGATGATGACTGATTGCTGGAGATTTTCCATCGCGTTGAGTAATTGAGCCAGATGTGTTATTTGTAGTTCGGATATGTGGCGGGTAGCTCATGTGACCATCGACAACTTAGACGAGGCTTAGGGTCTTAGGGTTTAGGAAGCTTTAGGCTAATCATCAAATATCCTCTAAAACGAGTAAAGCTTAGGGTCTGTGTTTTTCTTGCTCCAGTTGTTCGCAAGGCTTAAAAAGGTCATGGTTTGCGTCCTGAACAACGTGAGGATAGTGATGATCGCAGGTACAAGGGCCGCACGATTGAATAGTGGTTCGGCAAAGGTTGCGATGTTGTCGAGGGTCCTGGACATTTTCTCCCAAACTGCCAATACCCGGGCGAGCTGATGAAGGTAAAGGGGGCTTGTATCGCGAGAGGGCCATCGGTGGCGAGAACGTCTTGTCCGCTAGGGACTTGGAGATCAGGGGCGAGGGTTGTCGAGGACATGGTGAGGCTTTTGGCGCTGGAGCGGACATCAATCGCTCCGTGAAACGTGAAGAGAAGGATGAGGAAGATGAGGCTGATAGTAGTGTATCTCATCTTGACGGTTGTGTTGGCGCGTTGAGACAGACCAAGTAGCTATGACAATGGTGTAATGGGAGTCTCAAGCATGGTGCATATGCAGTTAAATGTAGAAGAGATGCAAGCTTGAAGAGAATAACTAAGTTTCGTGTGCGGATTAAGCTCTCCACCACACATCTGGTTCGTCACCAGATACCAATCGTCCGAACGCCAAACCTTGTGTGTGACAGAGGGTCCAATAAACCAAAGGCTATCAAAGTTTAACTTTTCGCGAGAAAGCATCCTTCAGGGTCGGCTTGGCGAGTATAAAAGAGTTGCCTCTTCGCCTTCTCCTCTCTGACCTTTCTCTCCTGTCCATGTATAATGGTCCACCCCACATAACGAACTTTCAAAACCACTGATTATGTTAAAATACGTCAAAATGTTGCTGCAGTGGCTGTCCCAATTGCTTTGCCGACAGAAGCGCCCATGTAGCAATTCTTCAAGTACGTTTGATCAGTTTCTTGAATGATTTAGCAGTGATCTTTATCTCAAGTACACCCTGCCATCGAAGTGCCCCTTGAGACGACCGTCCAAGGCACCCATGGGAACGGGCAGCTCTTCACAAGCACTACGGATATGGTCCCAAAATTGGATATTCATGATGTTGCTGACGAACTAAACGACGAAGATTGGACCACGAGCACTGTTCAAGGAATTATGGATCGAGATGGATCAAACGATTCGGGGAAAACGCGAGAGGTTGCCGAACAAGACAGTCGTCTTTTGAACCTCCCTGATGAGGTCCTCTTGATTATCATCAAAATTCTGTATAAGGGATCCGATAAGCGCTCACTGTTTGCCTTTTTCGTTCTCCACCAGGTGTCCCAAAGGTTTAGAGGCCTCATGCGAGACAACATGTTTCTATCCCATGTCTTCTCCGATAGCGGCTGCTGCGAATGGTGCTCAGGGGGCTTCAGCGGAAAATGGACGCGCATTAAACCCTCGCCTTATTCGCTCCACTGCTTCGAAGAGAAGGTGAGAAACTCAGCCACAGACGTCAGAGGACTAGGACATCTTATTAGGATGGAACGGATTTGCAAGACGTGTCGACCCGAGTTTAAGTCTCGACGACGAAAAGGTGTCTCCCTAAGCTGCAAGTTTGCAGCGCGGAGTAGCCAAGACTGGATATACTGTTGTACTTGCAGAGTTGAGCATCCGACCCTCTGTTTCTCTAGTGAAGAGGCTTGAAAGGAATCAGACCGGGTGTGCATCGCCATGACAGGCTACATTCGTATATGCTCACATGAAGTATTCTCTTGGGACGAGATGCAAGCACCTCTTTCCCGCGTTAAGAGCGCTAGAACGGAGTTCAGGAAAGTCTGCAACCATCCCAGCCACCATTTCCATGACAAGGACGATCTACAACTACCTTGTGCTAGGGCTGAAGGGAGCAAACTCAACTGCTTTCTTGTCCTTTCATCTGGATTTCACTCAATGGAAGATCTCGACGAAACCTACTTCCAACGAAATGGTAAAAATGGCAGATCTCTGCATCGAAACCACATCTTGCCAATTGGTATGACGAAAATGGCACGGGAACTTGACGGGAAGAGGGCGAGAGAACACGATGAGCCAATGGGTGGTCAGAGAGCATCGTTATATTTTGACGATTGCTCGAAAGACTATGAGTGCCATAAATTTGAATGTCGGCGAGTGCTGACCCCCAATGCTTCAGGATACAACCTTCCGGGACATGATTGGTACCATGCAATCAGCCCAGAGTCCTATTCGTATGCTGGACCTTGTGGTGTACCAGAGACTTGCTCTGATCCTTTGTGCCGAAATCATTACTCTTCAGGGCTTCAATATCTGCATACTGATTTTTCGAAGAATAAGGGATTCAATACCTTATGGCGGAAAAGGAGATAGAAACACTCGTTAATCCTACGTTCCCATTGAGATCGCTTCATCATGGATTTTATTGTTAGCCGTTGAAAACAAGATCTTCCTCGAAGTCACTTGATCTTTAGAAGGCCTTGATCAATATCCCAGTTCCCGAACCACACAGGAAGGCCTTCCCAGATACTCGAGTTATACCAACATATTAAGAATCTTCACAAGACCCTGCCGGTCGCCTTCGAGTGTCCCTGTCTTATCCTCATCTACCCAGCCCATGGTGTATCCTCCTCCAAAGTCAACAACCCAAGCATCATCATTCTGATCTATGAGGACGTTCTCTGCTTTGGCATCACCCCATACGATGCCCTTCTTGTGTAGAAGATCTACTGATCTCTGGATCTGAGAAGCCCATCGCTCTCTCAACTCTGGAGGAGCTGCTGCAGCTCTAGCCTTGGACAATACACCCTTGTTAGGGATCCAAGTGAACAGCATTCCAAGCAATCCATCACCTTGCCGAACCACGCCTATGAGACGACAGATATATGCTTGGGGAGGTTGAGGTATTTGGGCTTCAACGATATTCTTCAATGTGCTGAGTTCTTGTCTCGCGTGTCGTGGACCAAGGGAGAGTCCAAACTTCTTGAAGAAGCAGGCAATAGGCTCTCCATCTTTATCAGTGACCATGGTGTACTTAGGTGGCTTGATCAAACTCTCTTCTGGGCCAGCGTAGCATATATCAACTTGCGATGGTGTGTAGCATTCCGTCCACGTATAGAGACTCTCCAGGAAATCGTCGTCGAATAAGACGATCGGACTACTCTACCCGTGATTCTTTGTCTCCAGTTTTTGGGGTGACAACCTGTCATCCACCGCTGCCAAGCTACAGACAAAGCTTTGTCTGGGGAAGAAGTAGTCAGCTAATGTCGGCTCTGCAACGATATCAAGGTCCGTCGATGATACGAGGCTGGTAATCAAAGGCTCAAAGCAACCTAAAAGCCACTCAAAGGCATCGCCCTCGTAGAATTCGTCGATTTCGACTTCGCCGGATCTCAACAGTTCCAAACATCTGAAGTACTGTGCCTCGATAGAGGGGGATTGGATAAACTGGCTGGGACAAATGTGACAGTAGAATACGTGGCCAGAATTAGATCGGATAATTAAATCGCAGTCATTCTCACTCTCATGGACTTGCCACAGAGCGATATCGTAGCGCCAGATTTTGTTCATTACTTTTGATGTTGACGAAATATGCTCTGAATGAGTGTTAGCCTGTTAGGCGAGCTTTGTTGGGCGTTGGTGCCTAAACCAATCAGCCAGCCGCCCATTACGTGGTTTCAAGACAATCTTTCAATACCGTTTCGCGAAAAGAAGAAGGATATAATCCGGCCCGATATGTGCGACTGGAAGTGGCCTTGTTTGTCTGTTCAGAACAATCTTATGGTTGTTGGTTGTAGTAATCCTGAGATTGGAGGGACCATTCATCGTTGGCCCCACGTGATTTTATTTATCCGCGCATGGATGGCCTCACCTCCGCACTGTACACCGTCAAGGCAGCAACAGCACCAACAGGCATTGCCTACCGCCGTGACTGATTATATGTCACTCTGCCTAGCGCTAGTTTCTCTTGAGAAGTGACTACACTTGTCTTCCATCCTGATTTTCACCATAGTCACGATGGCCACTACATCGAATATGTTTCTATACTCTCTTTCGCTCCGCTCTTCGACGGCCGTCTCACAGGCCATAGTCGGTCATTTCTCTGGAACTAAAAAGCAGCAAATCATCGCGGTATCGGGCTCCGTTCTGAGCCTCTGTCGTCCTGATCCCACCGAGGGCAGGGTCAATACGCTCCTTGCTCAAGATCTCTTTAGCATCATTCGATCCGTTGCCTCTTTCCGCCTTGCGGGGAGCTCAAAAGGTAAGTAAAATCTCCCCGAGCCTCCAAAATTGGACCATGACAAGTCTCAGATATGGTACTGACTTCATAGACTACATTGTCGTGTCAAGCGACTCTGGCAGCATAACCGTTCTCGAGTACCTATCATCTCATAACCGGTTGTCTCGCGTTCTCTTGGAAACGTATGGCAAGTCCGGTGTGCGCCGAATTGTTCCAGGTGAATATCTTGCTGTCGATCCCAGAGGCAGGGCTTGTATGATCGCATCAGTTGAAAAGAATAAGCTTATCTACGTCCTGAATCGCAACGCTGAAGCCGAGCTCACCATGTCCTCTCCTCTTGAGGCCCACAAAGATGGAGTCTTGGTTTTGTCTCTTGTTGCTCTCGAAGTAGGCTATTCGGATCCTATCTTCGCAGCTCTTGAGGCGGACTATTCAGAAGCAGATCAGGATCCCTCTGGACAGGCGACGCCGAACGTTCAGCTCGTCTACTACGAGTTGGATCTAGGCCTCAACCACGTGGTCCGGAAGTAGTCAGAGACTGTCGAGTCCACAGCATAGTTACTCTTCCAAGTCCCTGGCGGAAGTGATGGCCCAAAAGGCGTCATTGTTTGTGGAGAGAAAAGCATTATATACCGACACTTGAACCAGAACCCTCTTTGTGTCCCCATTCCACGGCGTCGAGGGGCTACAGAAAACCCGCAACGGAAGCTCACTATCATCGGTGGTGTGATGCACAAACTCCAGAATAGCCCAGAAGCATTCTTCTTCTTACTGCAGACAGAAGATGGTGACATTTTCAAGCTGACGTTTGACCTACAAGATAGCGAGGCTAGTCTGACAGGAGAGGTACGGCGCATCATGATCAAGTATTTTGATACTATACCTGTTGCGAGTAGCCTATGTATTCTCAAGGCCGTCTTTCTCTTTGTCGCAGCTGAGTCCGGTAATCATCATTTATATCAGTTTGAAAAGCTCGGCGACGACGATTTAGAGCCTGCAGTTACCAGCGACGATTTTCCTTCCGACCCTCGCGCAGTTTATCAGCCTATTTACTACTACCCACGTCCTATAGAGAATCTCACTTTGTTCCAAAATATTGACTCTTTGAGTCCTCTTATGGACTGCAAGGTTGCTGATCTCACTGGGGAAGGCGTGCCACAGATCTATTCAGTGTCCGGCAGCGGTGCGCGGAGCCATTTTCGAATGCTCAAACATGGGCTAGAGATTAACGAGGTTGCGATATCTGAGCTACCAGGGACAGTCTCTGGTGTCTGGACCACGAAGTTAGCGAGACATGACAAGTACGATGCATATATCATCTTGGCTTCTTCCAATAACACATTCGTCATGAGTGTCGGAGATGAAGTCGAGCAAGTGAGCGACTCGGGCTTTCTCACCTCTGTGATCACCCTCGCCGTACAGCAAATCGGGGACGATGGGCTAGTTCAAATTCACCCTAAAGGGATCCGACATATCCGTGCCGGGGAAATCAACGATTGGCCTGTCCCCCAACATCGAAGTATTGTTGCTTTTGCTACAAATGAGCGACAGGTTGCAGTCGCTTTGAGCTCAGGAGAAATTTTCTATTTCGAAGTAGACAGTGACGGGTCGCTTGCTGAGTACGAAGAGAGGAAATGCTATCTAGCGCCATAACGTGCCTCAGCTTAGGCCCGGTGCCTGAAGGGACACTCCGAAGCCCAATGTTAGCAGTGGGATGTGAGGATTGTACCGTTCGGATCCTAAGCTTGATCCCAGATTCCACGCTTGAGAGCAAATCTTTACAAGCCGTGACTGCGGTACCCTCGGCGTTGAGCATCATGGCGATGGAGCATCCACTGTGTGGTAGCTCTGGATTATACCTGCACATCGGTCTGAGCTCTGGAGTCTATCTGCGAACCAGACTAGATAAAGTCACATGTGAGCTATCAGACACGCAGAAGAGATTTCTGGGTCTTAGGGCTATTAAGCTCTTCGAGGTAACAGTCAGAGGACAGACGTGTATCCTGGCCCTTGACTCTAAACCTTGGCTGGGGTATACCAACCCTACAAGAGGATTCATGATGACGCCTCTTGATTGCGATGAGGTAGAATGGGCATGCAACTTTCGCAGTGAACAGTGCGAGGAGGGTGTCATCGCGATTCGCGCCAACTTACTTCGGTATGTCCTCCCTTCCTACACGTCTTCTAGCCTTACTATACACAACCGTGCGGGCAGCGTTTTTCATTACTTTGCTAACATAATATTTGGCATATTCACCATTGAGAATCTATCTGATAACATGGTCACAAAATCTCTACCTCTGACCTACACACCCCGGCATTGTGTTAAGCATCCTCACGAGCCCTACTTCTATACAATCGAAGCTGATAACAACACGCTGAGTCCTGAACTGCGTACACACTTACTGGCGGCAGCTGAAAGCCAATCCCAAGGGGATGCCAAGCTACTCCCACCACAGGAGTTTGGCTATCCGCGTGGCCATGGCCGATGGGCCTCATGCATAAGTGTTGTGGATCCCACCGGCGAACAGGTGCTCCAGAAGATCGAACTTGGAGGCAACGAAGCTGCTACGAGTACGGCGGTGGTTCCATTCACTTCTTAGGATGACGAGAGCTTCCTGCTTGTTGGAACTGGGAAGGACATAATCCTTAATCCCAGGCAGCTCTCAGAGGGCTACATCCATGTCTACCGCCTCCAGGAGAAGGGGAGACGGCCGGAGTTGATTCACAAGACTAAAGTGGAGGAGCCTCCGATAGCCCTTATCGCTTTCCAAGTCAAACTAGCCGCAGGGATTGGCAAGGACTTACGAATATACGATCTGGGCTTGAAGCAGTTGCTTCGAAAGGTCCAAGTTGAGGTAGCGCCGCAACTGATTGTATCTCTAAACACTCAAGGCAACCGTATCGTCGTCGGGGATATCCAGCAGGGCGTGACGATGGTTATGTTCGATCATGAGTCTCAGAAGCTAATTTCTTTCGTTGATGATACACTTGCACGCTGGACAACCAGTACGGCGATGATTGACTCTGAATAAGTGGCTGGGGGTGATAAATTCGGTAACCTCTGGATTGTGCGGTGTCCCGACGTAGCAAGTCAGGGGGCAAAAGATGGTGGAAGTCGCCTCACCAATGGCCTGCCGCATCTGCATGGGGCACCAACAAGATTCGACTCAGTGGCCCATTTCTTTACCCAAGATATACCGACCAGCATCACCAAGACCAGCCTCGTTGTGGGTGGGCAGGATGTCATCGTCTGGAGCGGCTTGCAGGGCACTATCGGCGTGCTCATTCCCTTCGTCACGCGCGAGGACGCCGACTTCTTCCTGGCGCTAGAGGCGCAAATGCGTTCTCAAGACCAATCACTTGTCGGCCGCGACCACCTGATGTATCGGGGCTATTAGGTCCTGGCTAAGGGGGTCATAGACGGAGAGCTCTGCAAGAGGTTCAGATTACTCTCTCTGGAGAAAAAGCAGAGAGTCACGACAGAGCTAGATCGTACCGTGACGTAAATTCGACGAAAGATCTCGTTGCGTTTCTCTTTGGCCCTTTCCAAGCGATTTGTGGCGGAGTTGAAATGCCCATACTAACTCAAACATAGGAAGCTCGAACTCGATCCGCCTTCTAGGTTCTAATTGAGTTATAAAGGGGACTTGAGGGACAGGACGCCACATTCATCAGAGTTCAGACTAACGTTAGACCAAGGTTTCTAAGCAATATTGCTAGGGCGGCTACAGCTGTCTCCTTATTGCTATATCATTTGCTGGTTATTGGACACCCGAAATCTCAGTTACAAATCCGTGAGGCATAGAGATCAAAGTCAAATAAGTGCCAGTCGTACTTCTACACCACTATTACTGACGCTACACAGCCGTGACGCTCGAGATGATGTGCCATATACCAGCCTAGCCCGTCAACTGCTTTCTCCCTGAATCTGTCTTCCTCCTCATCACAATCTTTTATTTTGATCTCCCCAGTGCCAACCTTTTGGTAATTAGGGTCTGAACCATCCGCTTCGCCAGTGGGAATCTGGCTCAACAGAATCCCAACCATGATGTCAAATCCTTGGCAGTACACCTTGCAGCCAAGAATCAGAAAGCGGAGAGTGTCCCCGGGCACTAACTCCGGAGCCTCTTCGGATGCCGTCAAAATGTCCGGAAATGCTACGCATTCCATTGATAGGTTCATATCCGCCTCTAGAAATGAGCTGTTGTGGGGATGTATCTGAAAAGGCGTCCCTTCATCGGGCCGCGGATCCAGCTTCGATACCGAAACATTTAATAAGATGCCACTGATGGTCAACGTTGCAGAAGAAACACTGCCATAAGGATTTGGGGTCGCTAGCGTAGGATGTACATCAACTATTTTCGTTTGTGGCAGTGCACATATGCCAGAGAGCTCGGATGTACGTACACGTCCTATGACAGAGGCCCAAGACCACCTCGGCGCATAGTATGCTTCATACCTGGAAGTTGTCCCCCCTTCCACGTGCCAGCATATCTTCGTCCTAAGTTCAGTTGTCCACATACCCGCGATATACTCTGTCTTTATGTAAGGTGCAAGTGCAGCAGCTACCCCTGAGACAGCTGGTAGTCGATCTGTATCGCGGGTGATAGCACGGCCGGTAAATGGACCGATGATATTCAGCCACACAATTGATGAACCTCCGTCTGATGCCCGGTCCCCCAGTTTGATGAGATTGAGCGGCCATTTAGTTACATGTGACCCTGGACGACACTCGCAGAGATACGCCGTGTGACAATGCCAAACCAGCTCGTGGGCAGTAAAACGGAGGATTCGGCGTGATAGTACGTGCTCCTGTAACGTCCAAGCTCTCGTCTCAAGAGGGTTGGTGTCACGGCACCATGGGCCATCGCCAATGCTATCCTGCCAATGGCATTGTGAATCCCACGGCCTGGCGAAGATCTCAACCTCTTCAACTTTGCCATCATTTCTAGAGACAGTTGGGAATGACTTTCGAAGGCTGAAAGGTCGTTGGTGGAACAGCCCTTCGCTGCTGTTATGTGCTGCGGCGGCAGCGATAGTGAGATACGCATTCTGATATACATCGCACATTTTGGGAGATTCAACAGCCCAATCTTGCTCATCATCTTGGATGATACATAGTGAGTCTATCCATAGGTACTCGATGTTGAGCTTCCGACAAACAATGATCGCCTCTTGGAATGTCTTTGGAAACCGGGCGAAGGCGATGCTGTGGCGAAACTCAGTGAAGCTAGCTTTGGTGGTCTTAAGAGGCATAGTATCACCCCAGCAGTGGCTTAGAGCAATGTATCGGCCGTTGTCATCGGGGTTGGTTATAAACAGATGAGGCTCTATGTCTTCATCTCCAACAGAGATGAGACGGCTCGGAAACGGCCGATCCTCGCTCTCAACTTTGCAACCCTCGTGGTCATAGATACAATCTCCGATCCAGATTTGTATCATATCCCAGGTTTCCGGCGAGGTAACGTCATACTGAACATGTGTTCCCGTTCCAATGATTTTCCAAGGAGATGGAACCCCTTTAGCCACGTTAGCAAACTATTGGTACTCTCGGTTGCTGGGTTGTTACCTGGTAAGCGGTACAATTCATAGGTGGCATAGAACTTCTCTTCCATGTACGCACGGCGAGCAATAAGCTCAATCCTGAGCGCTCCATCTAGACCCCACCTCAAGTCAGCTAGGAAGTCATCGGTCTCTCCGAACCAACGCCGCCCAACGGATCGGTTGCAGTAGTTAATCTTTTGGATTTCTGGCCACGACATCTTGAATAGCGGGTACATCGAGGCGGTGGTATCTCTGAAAAGAGTACAGGCTCTGCACCTGAGCACGGCTTTCTTGCAAATCGACTCAAAGTTCATGTTGTGGTACGGATAATTAGTCTCATGAAATCCAATAACAGGCATTAGCTGTATGCAGACAGCGCAGAGAACGTTGTCTATCGATGGGTCATCTTCCATCTCAATGCGTTGGAACAAAACCTGTAATCGCTGCACATCCTTCCGTACCTTTTGTAGATAGTGCCGAAATTCTTTGAAGCGGTTGTTTGGCATCTTCAGGACTGCGATGTCGAGGTTGGCAATTGCTCGGTCGAGATATAAAGTTTCGATGGCAAAGCACTGGTGGACATACGCTGTAGCCATCAGACACCCCAGTAGTGCATGAACATGATGGTACCCCGGCTTGTCTGGCACATCCGCTTCCCATGGCTCACTTTGGGTCAGTGGTTTGAATAGTTCGATGTTGAAAACAAGATCATCCAAATTGGCACCGCGGCAGACCTTCTGAGCCATTTCCCTTGCTGTTGAAGCCACTAGCACACGCGCAGCCATGGTGAGGGCTATGAAGCAGCAATAAGAGGCTTGATCTGGCTCAACTTTGGCCTCTGCACTTTCTTCCGGTGCCAAAGTCTGCTCTGAGTTTAGCTTCTGCACATTTAAGCCAGTGTTCTCTTCATGATCCGCGGGGTCTTCGCAGGCAGAGTCGGCAGCTATGAAAGCTGCCTGAACTGCTTTATAGCATCTCTCCCGAAGTTCGGAAAGATCTATTGCCTTATCGCTGAGGTATCCGAACCGTATAGACCGCTCGGCCGTCATCGGTTCCGTTGTCCTGAGGATGTCGATGGCGTGTTTTCGTATAAGATCAAATTCATTGACCATGGAGGGAAGCTTATCAAGCTGCAGAATCTCATTATCCCCGTGTGCTAGGAAAACGCTTTGAGAATTGTCTATGTCTGGTTCATCTGTTTCAAAGACGATATCGCGCCTCGCAAGATAGATATGACGTCCCGTGTAGTACGAGATTCTCCCCATATCGTCGTTCTCATCATCGCTTTCTATAGACTCCTCTGTGTTCCTGCGTATCAGCTGAGACTCGGGGCAGACTTCGTCTCCGATGCCCAACCTGTCTAGATGGTCTGCCAGGTTGTCCCTATCAGCAGTTTCTGCGTTTGTGAACATAATGATGGTATCCGGTCTCGTGCTGTAGGAATTTGTCTGATGGATCAGAGTTAATAGTTAGCCGTAGTCTTGCATATATAGACAACACATGTCATTATTTCAGAAGCGGGGAGATCATTCAGGTCATCAAACTGTCCTCAATGCCAAGACCACCAGGTTTCAGCTAGATATTTTTAGCAACAATTAACCGCCCGCACAGTAATGCTGAAAGGCCAGGAATATAATTGGACGGTCAGTGTTAATCACGTAGATAAACGACGACTCGACATAACAAAATCCTACTTCACTGACATCACTCATGATTCCAATGAATATGGCGGCCTTGAATTAAGGTAACGTCTGCCAAAGGAGCCGCCGACGGGGTAATTGCTCCCCGTCGGCGTGGGGAAAGTGCCCTCTGATCTAGCATTTCATCCTAAACTTATCCTAAGTCTATCCTAAGCCCCTCCAAGTCTTCTCACCGTTTAATGTAGATTTAGCAAAGTTGTTTCGTAAGAACCCAAGATATTTTGCTACTGCCCCATGGTTTCGTCAGTGAATACAGCGGGGACCCTTCCCATCCGTGGATGGATAGCTCAGTGATGTTGGATAGCTCACTCGGGGCAGACATGTTTCTCAACTACGGAACAAATACTGATACAATTTGTGTTCTAGTTCACTGATATAATGTAGCGCTTATTATACAGCCTGATAGCCTTAATATTTCTCAAAACCAACTAACCAAACATCCAATCTTCTAAACAGTCTGACTCAAATCCTTCATCAATTGAAATGCCCCAGGAGTCTCAACCCAGGAAGCAAGACAATATCCGATCATCAGACAAGCCTCTTCCTTTGTTTCGTGCGAGTACATTCCCGGTCTTTGCGAAGCAGCCGACACTGGACTACTTAACATCAAGCGCCAGAAGTGCGGGTTATACTCATTCACAGATCTGTAAAGCTTGACAATCTGACCCTTAACCTTTTTGATGAGCTTAGACAGATGTTCTGTGCTACCAAGGAGGACATCAGAGCGCGAGGCCACAGCACTGCCGACAAGCTCACCGCGGATGAGTCCCACGATCTCTGGTGGTATAGTACCGTTGAGAGCCCTGGCGGCGTTCTGAGCAGACTGCAGGTCAATTAGAATCCTTAATTTGATGAGCGTCACAGCCGCGACGTGGCCTAAACTGAGATATTTCCCGTTTGACCAGGTCTCCAATGGCTCTTCCAAAACATCCGCATCCCTGATATCGAGGTATGGCTGGTCCATATCACCCCAATCATACTTTGACTCGGAGCCGGTGGTAGCGTACCACTTGACGAAATCATAAGCGTCCTGATCCCTGTTGAGCCGGATGTACAAATGCGGCACAAGATCCCTCACACCCATGTTGTCGCCCCGACAAAGACGAAGCATATCAAGAAGATGGTCCAGCGCTTCTTGAACCGCGTCAATCTTCCCACCTGGCGCGCCATAAACCTGGAGCAACACGTCGACCATATGATACCGCGCACGCATATACGCACGTGTCTCGTGAATACCCCAAAAATGCCCAACGCCATTCTCAAAGATATTCGGAGGGGTGAACATATCTCCCGGGTGGTCACGAAGCTCCTGCTCCTCCTTCTCTACCGCCTTGCGTAACTTTTTGATGATGGTGCAGCCATTTTTGTGATGGCTTCGGTCAGCGGTTTGATGGGATGCTCCGCAGTAGTACACCGCCTTGCAGCTTGAGCAGCGCTTCAGAAGATCTTTGTCTGCCTCGCTACAGGTTGACAACTCGCAGACTCGAGGATTGAGCTCGCGTGGTTCTGGCAATGGCATGACGTGTTGTGGTGTGCTTTTTTTCCCTTTTTGCTTTTTTGGGTTTGATCTGAGGCGGGGGAAGTGAAAATTGGTGATTTGGCTATGACATAAGAATGAAACAGTTTTAAAAGAAAAATGATATGTGGCTTGCGGCTTTATGTGACATTAGAGTGAGAAACACAGGGTTATAAGGCATGAAATGGAGTTACTTTCAAACGGTGATGATATAATTGATCGGATGCTTGAGGCAAGGGAGGGGGATCACCAGATCCCCACGTGACCAGCAGGTAGATCGGCTCGGCAGATAGGATAAGGTTAAGCTACGCATATTGTCATCGACTGTATGGAATTTTGCAACAGGCATTTCAAACTCACGGGTCAAGTCCCCGAATGGAACTGAATATTTATTCATCCAATATTTTCTTTGGCAAGTTCAGGAGGTTGAAAATGTGAGAAATATACAGCTATTCCGACCTTGTCTTAACATAGCTCTATCGGACTATTTCCGTTCTATATCCTGCCATCCCGCCCCAGTCACCAAGAGGTGAACCGAAAACATGACAACCGATTGCATCTTATCGTTCATCAAGAAGTCTAAAAGTCAGCAGTCACAACAACGCTCTCGGCCATCTGATACTGATGGTCTATCGCTCTGCTTTCTCGTAACCTGCATCGTCTGTTGTATCTCATCTTCCTGCCCAAGCTATTCAAAAGCGGACCTTCGATTCTGCTCATCGAAACCAGCAATTCTGGCTCGTCCTGAATACTGGGTCGAAGGACTCGAACAACTAATGGTCTGTCGGCTCGCCCGATATGGTACGATTCTGAGTCCTGTAAACTCCAATTTGTCATGGCCGTTGCCATTCCCTTCGTGACAGGCTGGTCTTGACAGAGTGACACGGCCGTCCAGAACAGAGCTGTTGTGTTCACCCATGGCTCTGTCCGACCTCGACATGTTACTGGACCTCTTTCGTAGCACTTGGCGGCCACATAAGCAAAGGTCGCTACCTCCTCGGAGTCAGCAAGTATTTGAGTCCAGAAACTCTGTCTTTGAATGGGTATTCTGAAGCATTGCGCTGGCATGTCCGCCGAAATGCAGCCAACAACGAAGTATCCACACTGTCTATCTACCCCCGTATCTTGCAGTAGAAACAGGACTGCAAAAGCCAGAGTCTCAAATTCTTCTTGGAGCTCGTGTTTTAGATTTTTGAAGCGTTCCCTGAAGTTATCAGCTCGTAGTATCTGCTGGATGTTACAATCTTGGAGCTCCTTCCAATAGCGGGGCTGGGTGGCAAGATCTGCAACGAAAATGGGTAGAACATCAGCAAGGAGCTCTCGTAGTCGTACTCGTCGGGCGATGCCAGTACAAAAGCTGACCTGGACAGCGAAAAGGCCTTCCAAATCGGCTATAGAAAGTGATCTGTTGGCAAGAATGTTGGACTTTCTGGTCTGCCCTAACCTCTTGACGTACGTCTGAGCGAAGTTCAATAGTCCGACAGCGCCTTGACCAAACTGCAAACCACCCCCCAAGTGCCTTTCAGACACTTCCCAGTAACTTGGGTAGGTACCAAGCTCCTGCAACGAATAAAATGCCATTTTAATCCTTTCCTGTGGGGCCACGGTGCAGGTCTGATTTATCAAAACTCTTGAGCCTACAACCAGCTTTTCGTTGCGGGGGAAAGTTGAAGCAAATTGTGTGTTGACTGTCGATAGAGGATTCCAATGGAGAACGGGAGCTTGGCTGTTTCCCTTAGAGGTGGAGGTAATCAGACCACCGCCAATGGATATTGCGTGGAGGTTCGCCGAGTCATCCTTTGGAATGATGAAATTTCCAGGACCCCAGGTATCGAGCAAGTCTTCAGGGAGAGCCTTCAAATCGAACTGCTTATCGCAATCTGAGAATACCTTCGATCTTTCGAAACTATCGAAGTACTCAAAGGCAAAGACTCGGCGCTGAACCATCTCTCCAAAGCAGCTCAACTCCACAGGGGATACAAGTATACAAGGCCCAGTAAAGGATGGACCCCAGATTTGGTTTCCTATAAGGAGTATACGCTGCAAGTGGGTGTCCAGAAAGAATGGCCTAAAGGGCTCGCAATGACCTTGTGCGTAAAGGGCGAAGGCAAGAGAAAGGAATTGTGCCGTCAGTGAGCTCAGCAGCTGTGCATCCAAGTTCTCGAGACTGGCTTCCGAGTTTGCGCCAGAAATTAGTCCTTCCAGTCCTGACATTCTGGCAGGCTCTATTCGTTGCAGCTCAACGAGGTCCACTTGTCTTTTTAGAAAGGTGAAAGAGTCGCAGCATCCACCGGCTTGCTGGAGGGTGCTAATGGCCCTCCTCAGACGCCCTGTCACATTTTCAACAACCTGAAATGATTGGATATTTATCAATGAGACGATAGCAGTTGAGTTCGCGCCTTCGAAAACAACAGACCCAAACTGGAGGTTTGGAGACCCATCAGACACTGGGCCCACCCCTCCAATGCCGCATAGGTACTCAATGGTCTCGCGAACAGAGCTTTTGGAGTCAGCCTCGTGGCTAACAAAAGGCGGGCCTGGCTGCCATAATGCTGTTGGCATTGTCTCATCCTCTTTCCAACTGTGGAGACACCTCGGCAGATGAAAGCCATGCTGGTAGTCTTCAACAGAGGGTACGTTGATCTTGGAATATATCCATGGCCCATACTGGGCCCTTTCCAGTAGTTCATCGGCGATTTCATCCATCGAAAGCCCCAATGCTTTCAGCTCCAACAGCCACGAATACTCACCAACGGCAACTTTATCGAATGAGTTCCTCAGAGTATCATGGACCCTTGCGTGGTCAACGTCAAGAATTGCAGTCTTGAGAGGACGAATCCATGGATTTATGTCAGAGAGGTCAACGCAGGACTCAGGGGCAGTTGATAAGCCATCATTTTGGTTATCAAATGTGCTCTCCTCATACTGCGAAGTATTTGAAAGGAGAGCAGAACGGACAGTGCTCGCGTCGTTGACTTGAGGTTCACCGGCAGTAAAAGGTGAGCCACTGTAGATTGCACTCAAAGCTTTCTCAATCCAGGACTGCCTGGTTTCTGCAGATGACCAAGGTTCGGCAGCAGACAACGCTAGAAGTTGTTGAAGTATTAGCTGCGCTTGACCTTGTGAGACAACAGTATCGACATATGGGGGCGGGATTTCTGTCGAGGGAAAGCATTTCCCCCAAATAGCACTCCACTTTGCGATAGGGCCAGGCACTTCCGACACCGACGATCTCAGTTCTTCGAATTCCTCAGGCAATAAGACCCCTGTTTGCTCGATAGTGGCTGGTTCATTCCTAGCTTCACAACCCATGGTATGGTCGTAGAGTCTTCTCTCAGCACCCGGTCCTTGAAATTCATTGCGGCACCATTTGCAGTAAACATTGATATGTTCAGGTCTATGGGTAGTGATAGGTTCAAGGACAGTGTCAGGTCTCACGCCGGTGGGTAACCCAAGAACAGCCTCCCTGAGCAAATGACGCCTCCCAATATGTTGCTCGACATATGAAATAGAGGTAAATCGCGAGGGTCCGCATGATGAGAATCGTGCTGGGGTATGCTTGTGAAATGGACATTGAAATCGACGGGGTGGGCGGTAGTCAGTTTCCAGGCATGGATATCTCGGGCCGTCCAACTCGCCACCTCCGCTACCTTGGCCATCCTTATCATTCCGACCCGACGTGCCGTCGTAGCCTTCCTTTGGGTGCTTTTCCTTGCTGTTCTGATCATCATCGTTTGGGCTATTCGTTGGAATAGAGGGCCGTCCATCACCCATATGTCGGCCGTCACTGGTCGGGTCTAGCCCGTCTCTTTGCGTGGCGCTGGGCTGATGGTTCCCTGATTTGACACCTTTTAGCAAGAGAAGGGAGTTGAAGAATTATGTAATCAGATCTGCTTACCATCTTGATTAGGTCCTGAGTAATAGGGAGCATCCATGACGATGAAAAGTTTGCTGGAATAGAGTATCACAAATAGGCCCAGGCAATTGCGAAGCTGGGTTAATAAGTGAAAAGGAGGGTTTTGGTCAGCTCTTAGCTTTAGGAGAGGGGTTTCATTTCAGGCCGACATTCTCTGCCTAGTTTTACGTTGGGCAGCAAAGCTGTTTTTTCAATCTTATTTTCAACCGTATATTGTGCATTCTCATTTGACGAGCGTCGATGCTGCCTCCCAGTCTTGCAGCCACTTATGGAATTCGTCTGCCTCGTGGGGTACTGGCTCACTACCTAGTTAGTGGTTCGCAAACTATGCCTTAAATGTAAGGCAGCAGACCTCCGTTGACGCTGTTATTACAAATCTCCAATCTGGAAATATTTTCTAATACTCTTGAAGCTCTTTGAACTGAACTAGAACCGTGGACACCGCAGCTGAAGTCTCCGATTTGGCCAGACCCAAATTCGCAAACGATATTCTAAACCATGGGAGGTGAGACTCTACGTGTCGGTGGCTTCTTTCTTGCAACTTCTGTCAGGAACGGTATACCAATTCAGCTTTGTTTGAAGCAGGCATCCAAAGACCATCAATTTCTACCAGCCAGCTTATGGATCGAGCATCTCTTCCCTCAGCACTGCTACCTCCCTGTTGGTACTAAGCTAGCTAACAGTCTACTGCGTTTACTGTTTATTGAAGGCTACGGTTTGTATTTTAATATGGTAATGGGCTTCAAGATGGAGGCAACACCTATTCATAAACTCTCTATTAGATGCGGGGTCTAGACGCGAACTTTGGTAGCTTGTAGCTAGGACATGTGATCTGAACCGACTTGCCCGGCAGCAAATAGCTTCAAAATGAGGGTATCCTTGAAGATCAACGCCCGCTGATATTCATCTTGATATTACTAACAGTTAGAGTGAAAATTTCTCAAGGTCCTCGGCCTCTGTTATAACATTTTCGGCTTATTTCCGAGTATCGGAAAATCGGAAACTAAACCGAGTCGCTTTTGATCCATTGCCTCGACGTGATAGGCCTCTCATGTCTTGGCTTTATTTTGAAGTTAGTGGTGGACATCATCCGAGGGAACTAAGCTTAATCAAACTCCTGATGGTGTGCAGTGCTCTAACCCCCGGTTTCAGACCCCGCACACTCATTCCACTCAATCCCTTGTTACCCCAGATTACCCCGGAATCGGTTATCGCAGGTTGGACAGTCAGTTGATTCCGAGGCGCGGGGTAGTTAATCCTGGGGAATGATTGTGTGACTCCCTGGCTCCGTAGTAGATAAGAAGGAGTTGGCCCTGCTATAAAAAGAAAGGCCATGGCAGATCCTAACCCCATTCTTACATCTCCATATCTCGACAGTTCAAGTCAATATTCATCGACAGCGGCTTCCTTCCCTGTTTACCAACACCAACGCCTTAGCCGTCATGTCGGACAAGATCAACGAAGTCGGCGGTCCGAGGATCAGCCAGGATGAAAACCCCAAGAGCGAACAACAAGCATTCGATCCGATACTCGAGAAAAAGGTCATTCGAAAGGTTGACCGAAATCTTGTCCCGATCCTCTTCTTGCTCTTTCTCTGCGCATTCATAGATCGGTAAGCCCTCTTCCATATATCCTCAAGCATCATGTCTAATATGATCTAATTTGCAGAATCAACATCGGAAATGCTCGAATCCAAGGCTTGGAAGCCGACCTCAACATGTCGGGCGAAGACTACAACATCGCGCTATTCACCTTCTTCATCCTCTACATCCTCCTCGAAGTACCGTGCAATATCCTACTCAAGAACATGCGACCGTCACTGTTCCTCTCAGCTATCATGACAGGCTGGGGTATCGTGACGATCTGTCAAGGGCTCACCCAATCCTTCGCTGGATTAATTGCATGCCGCGTGATAATTGGTGGTCTTGAGGCTGGGTTCTTTCCGGCGTGCGTGTATCTCCTCAGTATGTATTACTGCCGACACGAGTTGCAGTGGCGTTTCAACCTCTTTTTCTCAGCCAGTATCGTCGCTGGAGCGTTCAGTGGTCTGTTGGCTTATGCCATCGCTCACATGGACGGGATTGCTGGCTATGGTGGTTGGAGATGGATCTTCATCATCGAAGGTGCCGCTACGGTCGTTATTGCTATCTGGAGCTACTGGATGATTCCAGACTGGCCCGAGACTGCTAAGTTCCTCAACGACGATGAACGCGCGCTGCTTGTTGACCGTCTTGCGGCGGATAAAAAGGACACTCACATGAACACATGGGATAAGAGAACAGCGAAGAGAATCTTTTTGGACGCCAAGATCTATCTCGGGTAAGTGACTTAATCTCACAAGTGGACCTTTTTCTAACCCTCACAGTATCTTGATGTACATGGGTATCGTCACAACCAGTTACTCCGGCTCCTTCTTCACCCCAACTATCCTCAAACAGCTCGGCTGGACGTCCATCCGGGCTCAAATCATGTCGATCCCCATTTTTCTGTTCGCAACCGTGTGTGCACTTGTTGCCGCTATCGCTAGCGACAAGACAAAGCATCGATCGGGCTTTATCCTTGGAGGCTGTCTTTTCACGACGGTTGGATATGTCATTCTGCTCAACATGATGTCTGTCAGCGTCGGGATCCGATACATGGCCCTCTTCTTCATTGTCGCTGGTGGGTATATCGCCCAACCAATCGTCTTGGTCTGGGTGAGCAACAACATGGCAGGTCATTATAAATTGGGTGTAGCTTCTGCGATGCAGGTTGGTTTCGGCAATATTGGTGGAATCATTGCTAGGTGGGTTCCTGATCTTCAATCCGAGGCGATGCGACTAACATTTACACAGCAATATCTTTGTCACAACTCAAGCGCCCACATACCCTCTGGGATTCGGCTTAGGTCTTGGCCTTGTTTGGCTCTGTGGACTTAGCTCGCTTGTCTTTTTGTTTTATATCAGGCGAGAGAATAGGTTAAGAGATGAGGGTAAAAGGGACCACAGACACAACTTACCAGAGGATGAGAGGAACAACTTGGGAGATGACCATCCAAGCTTTCGCTTTACATATTAGAGACACGGCTCCAATCATAATCGACAGATGGTTTGGCTGGGTGAGTCACGATCGTGGATGATACAACGCAATAGGATGAAGATGGCAAAACTGTGGAGAAATCAAGCTCTGAATCCAGGGCCTAGGGGAGAAGAGAAAACTCAAGACCTTGATCCTAAATGATGAAAATAGTTAGTTGAACTAACCCAAATTTAGCAAATCTTGCCTAGGTTGGGATATCCTGTACTAAGTTTATTTCAATATCATATATGAATGTCTGGTGTTTTCCTGGAGAGGGCTTAGGTTGAAAAGACATCAACTTGTGGCTATGCCCGCGAACTTGTTTGTTATTGCGAGCTACTGTTGTCTCTGACCAATTAAGCTATCTGATGGTGTCGCGTTTATGCAGGCGCCTTGTTTTAGTGCGGCTGAATCTGCCTTGTGATTCTGGTGGAGGCAGTGCTTATTCACCCGAAGAAATACAATACTTCACCCACTTCAACCTTCTTCTTCATTTTCTTGTCTCTGACTTTGCTACCATGGATCCTTTATCCGTCTCGGCGTCCGTCGTAGGACTTTTAGGCGCCGGAGCTAAGATCACATCATGTCTTTGGACATTCGCGACCAACGCCAGAGATGCCCCGCAACTCGCACGCCATCTTGTCTTTGAAGTAGCCGACATCACTGCGGCACTTGGATCTCTTCAGGCTTATGTGTGCGGACAGGCTCAAGCCCCCGGTGAACGAGGGGCATTGATTCTGCTGGAACATGTTCTTACGACACTGACAGGATGCGTTACTACGTTCTCGGATCTCCAGAGCCTTATGGACCAGCTGAATCTCCGCCCTGACATGGGGACTATCGATAAGATGAAATGGGCTCGGCAAGAGTCCAATATCGCCGCTATTGTCCAGCGCCTCCAAAATCACAAGTCGTCTTTGACGTTGATGTTGACCGTTTTGCAGTGGTGAGTTTTCCTCTCATATGATTGGGCCTTTTTCGTTGTGCTAAGTGAGAAGTGAATCGATGAAAGAAGCTCAAAGTTCAACTCGCCATCTCTGCAAGCTTGTGGAGGAATTACTGCAAAGCAACCAAGAACTTGCCAGTCGTATCAGAGGGCTGGAGCGAGAGGGTTCCATTATTGCAGAGTCCAAGAGGGACGATGTCTCCACCCTTAGACAGACTCGAGGCTCAAAGTCTGTTTCGTTCATTGATACACAGGCTTCCGCCATCAAGTTCACATTCGACCAAGATCTTCAGGCATCACGAGTCTACAACCGCGCCATAGGTCGACAATCTATGACGTCTCTCACAAGCACTGCCTTGTACACGACTGCGCTGTCTCTTTTCTCTAACCTAAGCCTCTCTCAAGTGTCCAACATCTCTTTCTACGCCTTGCCAGTTTACTCTAGTGATCTGAGTAACAGTGACTGCTATATCTTTGGCGAGGAAGGCGCTCTGGTAAAGTCTGATAGCTCTCAGGCTCCCAAGTCTTCCCCCTCACAGCAAAGGACACAATATATACCAGATAACATCCTTCCGCCACTAAACCAAGCTCAGACGCCTTCACGGCTACTCGGCCGCTTTGCGAGAAGGCGTAAGACTCCACTGGTGAGCGCACCAGAGAATCCTTACCATGTTACTCATGTTGGATATGACGACTCCACAAGACGGTTTACTGTAGGTTAGAACCTTTTGCTTCGTAATATATGTGCTATAGGTATCGATATGGAACCGGCTAACGATATTCAGGGTCTCCCTAAAGAGTGGCAGAGGTTAATTGACGAAGAACCGTTTCCAACGAACCGTCGGAAGTCACAGATGGTTGACATACTGGAATTTTATAAGGAAACTACAGAGAGGCACCCCCCTGGACCCCAATGACTGAGACCCGCTCTATTGTCCGAGTATTATGAGGTATTCTTTAGGATAAATGTCATTATTGTTGCCGATACGCAAGTCTTGTTATCAAGTAATCTCAATAACTCCTACCCACAGACATAATGCTTAACAACATCATGGTCCACAGCTCCACAGCCAATCTTTTTTCCATAGTCGTTACTCGAACACTTTCCATACAGGGACCCGTCCGCTCGAAAGATAGCAAAGTTATCCGTGCCGCAGTACGCAGCGTGATCTAAACCCACATCAGCAATCGTGTTAAGGTTTGCAAATAAAGTACCAACACTCAGTATTATCGCCAGGCAATTTAAACTTCATAGATCACAGGCTCACGGTCGTATATCCCATCTCGGCTGCGCTTTTTACACCGCAGGCCGATTGGCCTTCCCACCACGCAATATGGTGGTTTTCGTGATCATAAAGCTTTGCTTGTTGACCGAGGCTGATGGCTGCGTGAGCCTGCGAGCATAGTGCTGCGAATAGAACTTGTTCGAAACGCATTCTGGAGATCTGGCAGAGAACTGAGTGAATTACAGACAAATTCGATTTTAAGTGTTTAGTCTGCAAAGTTTTATTTTCGTGGCATAATCATTGCCTCTTTATACATAGCCTCGTTTCATATGCCTAGTACCTCTCAGGCTATAAGTTGCATAAGAAGCGTTGTACTGTCGACAGCGACGATATTAGCAGCCATTAGTGATCCATGCCGAGCATATTGAATGTCAGCAGACAGTACGGCTTACTGAGGAAACCGAGAGATTAGTAGGCTCCATTTACAGAGGATACATGTCTTATAAGCCACGCATATTTTCCACCAATAGGCGATAGTAGTTCTCGGTAGCCCAAGTCGACCTCGGTAGCATGAGTTATATATAGTAAAACTATCTTCAGATATGTAATAAACTAAATATCTTTAAATATTTAATCAAGACGAGATTTTCAGATAAGAGAGACAGTTTCACGCAAATAACTGACCCTCACTTCCCTAGCATTGTCTTTACCATAATCAACATGCGTTCCAACCTCTTCTTGCTCTCAGCCCTCATTTCCCAAGCTTTCGCGGCGAAGATTAGCGTCGGCCAGCAGAAATCCGGAGGCAAGAACTACCATATTGTCTGGTGGGAGGGCGAGACACCTTGTGATGGGTTAGGTCACATTCTAGGCAGCGTTGACCAAAGTCTCTGCTCTTTCAACTTCCAGCTTCAGAACCAGGGTTCAATCTGTGAGAATTACCCCTTCAAACTTTTGACGAGTGTGAACTGACTACGATTGTTGACCACTTTGCTTATTGTGGTACCGATGACCTGGCTATCTATAGACTTGATGGGTCTTTATACGGGAAATGCTCATCGAAGGACTATAACAAAAACCTTACATGCCAGGACACTCATCATGTTATTAAGCATTACGTGTGTGGTTAGGCTGAAGTTGTCAGTGAGTGGAGGAGAGTATAAAGAACCAATACCTGGCCTGATGTTGGTTGCTGGTTGCTGGGCTGTTGTGTTTCATCAACATGTCTAAGTTGTTATCTCGATGTGTTATTTGCAGTTGAGACTTGTGGCCGAGAGCTTATTCCGGCAGAGAGAACCTGGACAAGTCACCAACACTGCCCGAGTTTTGAGACATTAGTTTGCTTTACGCTCCATACCGCTCACAATCAAAACCGTGTTGCCTTTGTGATAGCCCTCATACTCCCGTCGGCCAACTATCATAGGATAAGCGTCCAACCCCTGGTGCCACGAACGTGCACTGCATCATAAAGAACCACGCCAAACGCAGATTCCACAGAGAGACCAATCTATGGCCAAGACATCCGGCAGTTTGACAGACTCCTCACCTTATCATGCAACCATCACGAAGTCAAATCGATTTTTGGCAGTATTTTCTAGAACCTAGCATGCTATTTCATACAAGTAGTCCATTATTCCAAGGTGCCGCCACTATCATCCATTCAGGATCGATACAAGACCTAGATATTCTGACAGGGATACTTCCTACTCGATGCCGTTATCGTAGGTCACTGAGCTCTTCATCAATATACCCATTGGCATTGGAAAATATATGTAACCAACGCCCCTTTTCCATGTAAAGTTATAGCTAGGCTAATTGCCAGAGCCCCTGTTGTTGCTTATGGAAACTTGGCCACTAAGCAAACACCCTTCTGCCTTGTATTTAGATAGACTGCAGGGTATAGTTTTCCTGAAACGTTATCGTGTCTTTGCTCTACAAGAATATTAGCTTCTGGAAGTCAAATAACCTACAATTACCATCCGCCGTTCTTATAGAATTACGATGTGATCGGTGAGATGATAGCTCACGCCATATTAAGAAAGAACAGCAGAAACCTTACCTAATCTTTCTCCCTCCCAGGTGAAATAAACGCATTTCTTGATTGCATCAAATCCACAGCCTACAGTATACCCCTCCCGATACTCTCGACTAAGTCTCCAATCGTTTTTAAGCTCATTTTTCACATCATCGTACGTGCTCCCACCTAAAGACTCATAGCAGTATGTTAATGCACGCCCGAGCGATCGTTGCCCGTTGGGCATTTTTGAGCCATCGATGAGGCCAATACCCACGTCACTGTATGACAAGGTCAGAGATCCTGTATGTAAACGTAAGAATGCTGAAAGGCAAATAGAATTACTTACAGTTGATCGTTGGGGAAGCCCTTTCTTACAACAATTTCAAAGTAGTAGTTCTCGTCTGTTGGAATGGGATGATCTGCCCGGGCTACTGCATATTTGTCTTCACCATCCGGATAAGCGTCGTCGAGCGTTGCTAATACGACCGAATCATTAGACGGGCTATCGAGGCTGCATGAGACTTACTCGTTATCATAATCTCCCTAGGGTCTGCGTTATCGTCCTTCTCGTAAAGGGTCGGATGTCGGTCGTTCTTGTGCCATCGTCGGGGCATCTTGATGACCCCTTTACCTCTTCGGTCCAACCTATCCATGCCGTTTTGTTGAAGCCTCTCCAGAATCTTCTCCTTCATTTTCGACTGATTGTAGACTGTGGCGTATTTCAAAGGAGTCCAGCCATCATCATCCTCCACGCTTCCAGTAACACCAGGCACATTGATGAGCTGATTGAAGAACTCTTCTTTGCCAGCTGCGATAGCAGCGTGTAGAGCTAGTTCACAAAGCTCACTGTATTGGGAGTGGTTCAAATTGTGACTTGCAGTATTGATCACCTTGAATATGCCCTTCTGACCAGTTTGACAGGCCCGATACAAGGCACTCTGTCCGCGAACGCTGCCTTGAACAAGATCTAATCTCGTGTGCGGACAGAGTATTTGTGCCATATCCCAATCCTTTGCAGCAATTACGTGATCTAATGGTGTCTTGCCTTCATGGTCTTTGATGTTGGGATCAGCCTTTGCTTGGATCAGCTTTTTAACGAAGCCTTGGTATCTCATCGCTGCATAGCTCAGTGGCGTTCGACCAGACGGACCAGGAATGTTTACGTCGATTCCCTTTTGGGCAAGAATGAAGTCGAATATTTCCTCACTGTTGGACATGACAGCAAGGTGTAATGGAGTTCCGAGGTCTTTGTCGTACAGATTCGGCTGAGGATAACGTTCAAAGACTGCCTTGGCCAGTGGAAGTTCCTCAGACCCTATAGCCATATGCAATGCTTGTCCAGGACCAGGATCGAAAGTCAATAGCTTCTCGAGTGAAGATTGCTGGGAACAGGCAATCGCTATGACCAAGGGGGTCATGCCAACAACGCAGGGATCCCCCAAGTCGAGATTCATCAAGGAGTTGAGAGAAGCCCCACGTGTTACCAGCTCCTCAATGCAACTCACATGGCCTTTGATTGAACAGATATGCAGCGCAGTTGCTCCTTGGTAGTCCCCATGGTTTGGGTCGGCATTGTAATCCAGAAGCTTTCTTACTGCCAGAGCATGGCCATTCTCGGCGGCTCTAGAAAGAGGTGTATGGCCGCGTTCAGACGCTATGTTGGGGTCGCCGTTGAACTCTAGCAGCTTCTCTATAGCCTGAACATTTCCCTCCCAGGCAGCCTTTGAGAGAGGTGTATTGCCGTGTTTAGCGCATGTTATGTTGGGGTCTGCTCCATGTTCGAGTAATAGGTTAAGGAGGCTGTCACTCCACTGTTTCTCCGGATCAACAAAGGGTTCTATGATGAGACCCGTTCTCCCACATTCCTTCCCTTCGTCATTGATAGGCAATCTGGAATTCAGATTCACCTTATCCTTCGCCTTCTCCAATAACTCGCGTATCACAGGAACTGCCTTTTCGCCATCTAGGCATGCTCGCAAGAAAGGAGTGACGCCTGCTTTGTCTGGCTCATCAACGATGATATCTGTACTAGAGTCCAGCAGCGTTCTAACAACTTCCAGGTTGTTTGATCTCATCGCTTTCTCAAAGGGAAGTAAGCCATCTCCATTCTTCAGATTTGGATCCGCTCCAGCATCAAGAAGAGTCTTTATCACATCCACGTGAGCGCTTTCGATCGCAATGTGCAACGCAGTGTCGCCAGAACTTGGGTCTATCCAAATGAGAAGACTATTGTCTGCTGATATCGTAAAGGTTAGGATATCAATCCAGGCATGGTGTACGGCCAGCTGAAACAAAGCCCCAGTGATGGTCGCATGATTGTGGTCTAGAAGAAGTTTCACGATGCTTTCGTGGCCACTTTTTGCGGCAATTATCACTGCTGTTTGGTCGAGTGGAACGCAGTCTAAGTTCGCCATCTTTTTAAGGATTGTAAAGGAGGAGGAGGAGGAGATGCATGCTGACCTTGGACTAGAATTGCCTCAATACACGTGACTAACCTTGCTACTAAAGAAAACCAACAACCAACACCTGGTAAAGGTTAAGTGGATTAATTAATCCTTGCCAAAACGCACAGTCAGGCAGATGATCCATCCTACAGACATTGCCGCCTTACATTTCGACGCTCATTCGCCGCGCAGCGGATCCCCCGTCAGACAAGTAAACAGGTGTGAGCGTCCATTTCACACAACCTCCCTCATCAAGCGCTTCGTAGTAAGTCCCTCCCCAAAGATCATCTCTCTTTGCTCCCCGACATTCAAATCTCTCCAAGGCAGTCTTGCAGCTATCCGCCAGCACAAGGTCACTCTTAGCGTTGCACCTCTCATCCGTGATGTTCCAGAGAGGAGGGGTATCCCAGCCGGCCGAGATGAATATGCCGTGCGTGCCTTCTGTTGGGAATCGATTGAAAGCAAAGTCTGGAATTCCAGTCGGTTCAGGCTTTCTAAGCTTCCGGGAACCGTTACAGAAATCTTTTATAGCGTCTCTCAGTTGATCGAGGGTGTACGGCTGCAGCTTTTTGTCTCTCTTCATCCAGCTATTCCACTCGCAGAGACACTTCTCTCCGATATTCTCGGTGAACTTCCCATCAACCACTGTTGGGGCCGGTCCGGTCTTGGCTGGACATGTACCAGTCCACACTGATTCTGTAGGCTCAGATGCATCTCCAGTCGTCATTGTTGCTCTCTTGGTGGCAGTGCCAAACATTGAGTCAAGGTCTGACTGCACGTGGTTGGCTATGCTCTCAAGTTGTTCTTCGCTCAATTCCATGTCATCCCAGGTTTCCATTGCACGAAGAGACCTGTATGTTGGTATCCCCGATGTGGCCGTAGTAACATCGGTTCCCGTTATTGTCTGGCTGTGGCTCCGAACCTTGCACCCATAAACAGTGCCACAAGTGGAGATTACACCGCTGGAGACCGTAGTGGTTACAGTAGCATCAATGCTAACAGCATATGATGTGCTCGTAACACACAACTCGGCCGAATCGGTCTCACAGGCCGTGGGCTCATCTGAAAATGTCGGAGTGTTTCCAGGGCCGACACTAGATTGAAGGTCAGCATCTTCAGCATTCTCTTGTGGTTGGGGTGTCTCACGTGAAGCCGGGCCAGTCTGGAAGTGGCTGGTTCGTATTGATCTCGATGCCGCCTTTTGGGTTATCGGAAATGGCTGGCGGAGGACCACTATCGCCACTTTAGTAAGGAAAAGGCAATCATAGATTCGGGATACCGTACGGAGGATAGGTACCAGGTGGAAGAGAAACCCCCCATCCAGATATGGGTCCAACACATGCGTTAAAGAACCACATGTTGCAAGGTATCGCGAAGCCATCATCCCGAGGCTCAGGCCTATTGACGGATGTTGTTATAGGTAAAGCAAAGTAAGTACTCGTTGACGAGGGCTGCTCGTTGTCGCTATGACTAGTTGTGATATGACCTGGTTCGGTAGAAGGTGCATCATTGCCCCGTGTTGAGTGTTCTCCCAATGGAGTCGTGGGTTCGACAGAAATGGCGCTGGTCACCCTATCGACCTGTGTTTCTGGGGCTGATGTGGGTGGAATTAAGGGATCTGTGTTGGTGGTCCCAGATCCCGTTGCAGCATCTGTATCTGACCCGCTCGTCTCAACTCGGGATGAAGTATGGTGTTCCGTGGAAGGTGAAATGGTTGAAGTATCTGACCCATTCGAGTTTGCGGTAGACTCAGGAGATCCAATATCGCTTGTGATTGAGGTTGTTGACGAGTTATCTGTAGAAAGGTTCTGGCTTCCACTGGGTTGTGCGGTGCTGGTGGTGCTCACACCAGATGGCTCAGGTATAACAGTCACAGTGGCGGGGTTGGTCTCTTCCGAATTCTCAACTCTGGTTGTCCCGAGTCCAGTTGGGATAGTTGCTCCAGGGTTGCCATCAGATGAAGTATCTGGACCAGTGATAGACGCATCTGTACTGGCTGGGGGAAAGGCAGACTCCGGAGAGTCACTCTTTATCACAGTACTCTCAGTAGAGAGATGGGATGACTCGGGGCTGTTGGTACTGGGTGATGCAGTATCTGTGAAGCGAGTAGAGTCGGGTTTAGAATCGGGAGACCCGACCGATGACTGTTCATTTGGGTTTGGGTTGGTCTTTGAGGATTGGGAGCCAGTCTCTGTAGGAGGAACTGCAGTAGATACTTCGCCATCTGGCCTGGTGAGCACGCTTGAGATGATCGGAATGGATGGAGTAGAGGTTTGGCTTCCATGGGTGGACTCTGAGCTGTCAGGCCCACTCATGACTGGAAGATGGCTTGAAGTTGCACCCTCTTGGATAGTGGAAAGCAAAGTCGACGCTTGGCCGTTTGGTTGGGTGGCAGTAACTGGTGCAGTATGGCCGGCTTCATCCTGGCTAGTAGGCGCGAGACTACCTGGCAGAGTCTCTGACACTGAGATGGCAATTGTTTCCGTTTCGTGAGAAGATATTGTAGGCAAGGACCCAGAGATTTCTCTGTCTGTAGTAGGATGTTCAGGCTTGGGTCGAACGACTGTAACTATAGTGCTGGTACGATGGGGCCTCAAAGATAAAGTCCAACTGTCGGGCTGATAGCACAAATCATAGGGACCGCATTGCCAGCCCTCACGACAACAGCCCACGCCGCAGCATTTTCTGTCTAGGGGAATAATTAGTATCGTTTCACGGAATACACGGTATACCTGAATGACATACTGGGACCGCATAAATGCTCGGGATATCCGTCTTTACTAGGGCAGCAGGTTTGTTCCCCTTCGATAGCACGGCAGTAACTTCCGCACTGACAGAGGCCTGCTTCACATTGTCGTAGAGGCTTGTGTTGGGAGGCAGTGACAAGGGAATGAGCGAGAAAAAAGACAAAAACGATGTGAGTAAGATTTCTCATGATGACCAAGGATCCTGAATAATGAAAGTAAAGGAGAACGAGTGCGTAGTTGTCTGCACTTGAATTACACAATGGGGTTACTGTACTAATTTAATCTCTTACCTGTACTTTGGGTCATTTCATTGTACAGAAGGCGCATGCCTACGTGTCTGCCTAATCTCGAGCCTCAGCTACGATAATCTACAACAACCGCCTCGGCCGAGATCATCAGGATGCTACACGTCCTAAACCTCCTACCAACAGAATGGGGCTGTGGAGAAAATCAAAAAGCCTGCGCTGATACGGGAGCCACTTATTGGTAGATCCCCCAGGAGTCTACTTGAAACAGGCCAGTGCTCAAGAATTTTAGCAATACCATGAGCCGACTATGCCATGTCCAGACCGTGCGTGCTGTTGGCTAACAACCAACAACAACAAATACGAGACTGACTGAGATACCTTTACCGATGATTGTTGATTAATCGCTCACCGATCTCCACAGTTCATTTATGTGAAGAAACAGCTTCCCAGGTGGCTGATCCTTCAGACTGCGCAAGATAATGATCCATTGGATAATCCACGTCTTCTGAGTCAGAACTCCGTACTATGAGGCTTTTGACTATGATCACAGACCCTTCACGGGCTTTCCAGTCGTATGATTCCGGCTTTGGCCGGTTTCAGGTGAGGTGTCATTATACAGTTGCATCGGACCAACAGTAATGCCAACAGTAATGCCCTACTGTTCAAGACAAATCACAAGCATTGCTATTTTCAAGCACTCCTATTTTCAATATGTCTATTTAGAATATTTGCTTTCTCAGCTTTTCATAATGAAAACCATCTTGAAGCCGGTTGATCACTGACTCGGAACCCCTCTCACTTTCTTATCTTTTTGTTCATAGGGCTGATGCAGTCTTTCGCCTATATCAAATATCATGTGGCCAAAACTAGTCTTTTTTCTCAGTTTCCTAGCTGTTGTCTTTGCGAACAATGATGATCCAGAGGATCTTAAGGCTACTCAAGTATTCCGCGTAAAGTCAGGGACTGACCTCGGTGGATGCGATAACTTCGATGTCAACAGATGGTTCTCAGATGCGAGATTGCTTTTCAAAGCTGCAAAAGAAGCCTTATTAGAGGCCCAGGAATTCTTTGATAAAGGCAACAAAGATTCTCACATTGAAAGCTATCTCCGAGCATTCTTCAGATTCGACCCAGAGGATGTTTCTGCGAAGTCTACCCTCGAGAAGATGATAGGTAAATCGCGTTGCACAAACTCGAATCCCAGCCGTTTTAAAATAGGTCTAACTGCGAGTACAGAAGACATCAACGATGTCGATGCCGCACTGGAACTTACAGACGGCGGCGACGATATGCCGTGGGTATTTTGCGATAGCACATTTGCTGAGCGTTAGTATATCCCGTTAGCCAGATTGCCTTTTGAAAAGCATAGTACTGAGCGATATAGAGAAGAGTTGGTCCAGCAAAGCTCTGGTCGAAAGGACAGGCGCTCCAAATCCCGAAGGCAAGACGATCAAGCAGGCTTTTCCGGACATATGTCAAGAGAACTACACAAAGCGAAATGCCGCTTTGAAGAAAGAGAAGAGCGCTAGTAAAAGAATGATGCTCCCTAGAGAGTTTTGTATGCAAACAAACCCTTGGTCTTCATTACATATCTGACATCTATCTTAGATCCTTTTTGGGTTGATGACTTCAAGCAGTACCGCTATGCCGAAAAAGGTAACTATTGCAACAAGGCAGGGAAAAAGAACATGGCCGGTACAGACGACAACATGCAGCCCAATACCATCACTTTCTGCACAATGAATTGGAAAGACCACAAATACAAGGGCTTGTCCGATTTTCCGCCTGTTGTGGAGGAAGGGCTATCCCTTAACCACTTTGCAATTGGTGGACTTACCTTTCTCCATGAATCATTCCACTACGCCCTGCCCTGCTGAATGAACATACGCCAGACACTGCGTGTAAGCAAGAAAGAATTTACCGAAAATCTAGAGATGAGACTAACATGATCTCTTCGCTTGGAAAGATAATGTAGAGCAAATAACTGGTAGTGCTGCCTTGGACAATGGTAAGATCATTACAACTGATCAAGCAGTCGCGAATCCGGAATCATGGACAATGTTTGCGCTTGCATGGTACCTTGGGCGAGAGAACAAAGACTTCACGTTTGCGAGTTCCATGTCGAAGCGCTTGTAGTGGCACAGTGAGACATGATGTTGGGGTTCATTGGGTTAAGTACGTGTATTTCACTCTAGAATAGAATTTGGTGTTGCTGCCTTTGAATGCACCGAGCAGAATAGTATGAGATGTCGAGATACTCCAGACGCTAAGTGGCCCTCTGCTCACGCGCAGCTTCAAATCTGAGCCTGACATCACGCGCTGTAGCATCCTCCACAACTCGAACGCGCTCAAAGGCCACATGCACTGACTCCCATCCAATAGCACCGAGAGACTTCAGGTCATGCTGAAATGCATCTACAGCCAGCGGATAAGAACTTCCACCGTCTCCCCAAACAAGCCTCTTCTCAGTCGTTTTGTACTTTTGCTCCAGTTCCTGGCTCTGCCACTTGTGGCTCCAAACACTTGCGATAGCACTCTCTCCATTCCAGTCTGTTTGGCCATCTACCCATCCAAACATTGGTTTCTTCTTGTAACAGAGTGGGTTGGGAATTCCGGTTGCTGCCGTGTGAACAAGTTGCTTGGTTTTCCAGATGGCTGTTTGAGTCTCGTGAGTGATAGACGCGGGCCAGTATACAGTGAACAACTCGACGTTAGAGGTGTATCCAATAGCGAACATGTTGCCGGTAAATACAATAATCTTGGTCTCCGGCTGCACGTTGTTGGTTGTCAGATTGGCCATTAACTGCTGATGCTCGGGGGACGATTTGAATTTGTCCCATTCCTTCTCTGTCTTCCAACCAACGGCGAGGAAATACTGTTGATCGGACTCAATGATGGGACCGAAATAAGTTTGGTGGATCGAATTAGGGCCCCATGCGTTAAGTGGCATGAAGATTGACTGCTCCGGTTTAGAATCATAATGAAACTTTGTCCACGTCGTGATCCCCTGTTTTTGAGCCCATTCAGAGGCGCTTTGAACACGAAAAGGCTCTTGTGTTGTGGCCATGTTTTTTTTTCTTGGAGAGATAAACTTAGGGAAGATGAATTTTGTATTTATCCAAGGATACAAATGGGGGGTAAGTTGGCTTTATTTTATGCTCGTTTTGATCAGCCTATCTAGGTGTCACAAGTCAGGGTGGAGGACCAACAAGGTCTAAGACCCCTGCAATGTGATTAACAGCGCTAAGTGCGGCCAAGCCAAGTCCGTGGGCTGAAAATGCCTGTAGGTCCACAAAGTACGTACAGACTGCTATAAACTAACAAGTCATGTATCTGCATTGATGTTGAAGTAAGCGTGTGTATCAGATAAGGTAGGCAGAGATAAAGCCTGTTGATTAATTACCGAGACTTCGAAGAGCTCTGAAATGTCTTACAACCTAAACAAGACATAATTCAAGCCAAACATGCCATGATACACCAAGTTCCAAATGCCAACTTCACATCCGAATCGAATCAAAGGCACGGATCATGGCCGAGCTTCTTCGCAGGTGCCCTTATTTGGGTCGGCTCTACAACCCCATCAGTCAAGTCTCAATCCAGGACCACGCAAGACTCACCTAAAAGTCCAAATGCCTACATCTGAGCTCCCTCCACGAGAGCAACGATCGATCACATTATGGAGCTCTTTAACGCAGCCATCGGTATCAAGACCCCAGCCAGTAAAGATCTCATTGTTCTGGACCATGAACTCAATCCTTTGCGTGGGAGAGTGCTGAATGCACTTCTTGACAATTTTGCCACCGGTAAACCAACGGTCGAAAACAGCGCCGTCGCCTTTGCAAGCGTCGATGGCATACTGACGTGCAGCGGCGCGGTCTTCCCATTTGACGCCGGTAAAGAAGCAGATCGCTGAGACGGAGTTGATATATAGACCGATCAAGACCACGAGGAGATTCAAGGACTTCATTCTGACAGACTTTGTTGGGTTACTTTGCTCGGAATGAAAAGCGGAGAGTATAAATATATAGGTAAAGAGTACTCATTACCCCTCACTGAGCTGGCTGGGCGAGATGACTGTGAGGAAAAAGTTAAGACAGGCTGGTGGCGTCGGGGGGGAAGCTTATTAGAGATTCGGCCGTAATCAAGAATAGCTTTTCACAAAGGGACTGGCCGTGCAGTGTACTTATGAGATACGCATGTCACTCCGCAGGATTTGGACCTCGCCATCGCCATGGCGACAAACGATGCCTAGAGAGACGAAGAAAGCTGCCCAGAGGTTTGGGAGGTTTAGTGTCGTTTATTCGGTCTCGAGATGACAGAAATCTAGATCCTTTGATTGAAGTCAAAATGACAACTTCCCGGATCATCATGCCTATGCAACCTGTCTCAAACTGCGAGGTACCTATGGATGACGGCGGCCTATAAGGTTAAGCTTTAGGCCGCGAACACAGATAATGAAGGACAACACGATATTTTTCCCCCCCGATATAAGCTTTTACCCAGAAGCTTTCACAATGAAAACTGCGAGGTATCGTTTCACCAACACCCGAAGGAGATCGCCAGGACCTAGGTATCATGATGCATATGCTGACCCTCGTCTATCCAACTCCTTAACCCGTCAGTGTTGACGATCTCGCTCCTGTCGAGGTACGACAGCACTTTTGTGAACTCCTGGATGTACTCCGAAACCCGGCGGGAGAGTTGTCTATCCATCTCAAATGGGCAATTGAGAAGAGAACTCGCGATACTGCGGACTTTGTAGATCTACGAAAAGGTTTTAGTAGTAAGTAACAATAAGGTGAGGTGCGACTTACGAGATATAGACCGTTGGGTTCTAGGTAAGCGTGGGGGATGCTGTGGAGGATATGGAGTAGTTGGCGGGCTACATCTTCACGGTCCCTCCAATTTTGCTTTAGCTGCATCGTGACGTAGGAGTCGTCTCCTTCTCGGTCCTTCATCTCTTGCAAAGCGACATCCATTTTATCAAGCAGAAAGTTCTGTAGCCACAAGTGGCTGACGTGTAGGTTGGCCCTAGTACTCTCATTCTGCAAATGCTCAATATTTGCATCACTAAAAGCATCTTGACGCCTTTCGCCACCATCGAACGGTTGATAGTTATCGCCTGGTCCCCATTGGCGCATGTGCGTGGGCAAGCCATCGAGTATATACCGCAGTTGATCAAGAAGATCTCTCAGCTTCGACAGACGCTCCTCTGGGGACCGGCCAAAGCCGCAGTTGCAGCCATCATTGACCATAGACTCTCGCATACCCAAGAGGAATGCGCGAGATGCCATGATGAAGACCGTTGTGGAGTGAAACGGCGCGTTGTCTGCTGAGTCTGTGTTATTTGGTAGCCCAACCGATGGTGTCGATGGAAGCTGGCCCACAATTCCTGTTTCGGTTATGTTCTCGTCTACGATATTGAGAGGTTCCAATGCAGCAAAGTTCACATCTCTAATGGTATAGTTGTCAAGGTATGTCAAGTAGTTGAATCTACCCGGTTGTATCTTAGAGTGCCTGCCTATTTGTCAGTCAACGTTAGTAGGCGGCGGTGGTGGGCTTACGCAAAGGTGTAGAGCTGCAGCCAGAACGACTTCTTCCGTAATTGAGTTTCAATCGGATTCAATCCCTCGTACTCAGATACTATATGCATGCCCAACAGTCGCGCGAGCTGCATTGACTCTGCTTCAAACATGCGGCTTTGGTTGATCTGTCCAACTTGAAACGCCCCGATCGAGAGACAGTATGCAGTAGCCCACTTCCGGTGGCTGATATGATCCCAGTAGTCCGCGGGGCGAAGGCGGATGCACATCTGAGAGCAGTGACTGATCGTAGCTGTGCGAGTACCGAAGCGAGCTGCTAGAGCATGGTAACTGTCAAATTTTGATGGCAGCAAGCCGACAGTCAACGAAGCTATTGAGACGAAGAGCAGTAGAGTGTCAAGGTCGGTGACGTCCTTATTTGATGCTAGGTCGTTACGAAAGGTTGGAAGATGTACGACAGGAACGAGTGGGTATATATGGTCGATGTAGTCGGTCATGATGATCATGAACAAGCTTCGGGGGCATATTTCGTCCGTCTGGAACTGTGTATCGAATAACTCGACATTTTGAGGAGGGTTGAAGTGCGCGACATGGCTGTGAATAGGTGGACGGCTGGGCGATGGCGCATTTGGCGACGATCCAAATGCCAGCGTCAGATCAGAATTACCAAGAGATGTCGGAACTTCTGTATGGAGTGTCTCTTCTTCTTCGTAGTGGGTTGGACTCTCGACGTGTAACTCTGGAGAGATGACAGCAGGTGGCTGAGTCCTGATAGTTGTTAGCCAGGTCTCCATGTGACGCGACGTACCAGCATACCTTCTTCTCTTCGGTCCTCGAGGCCTCGTCGGTATGTCAAAACTACACTGAATATGCAACCTCGAGCATCCAATGCAATGCGCCGCTGTTCCTGCATCATCCCTCGGAAACACGCACTTCCTCCGCCGAGCACGGCACGCATCACATGCCCTGGTACTCAACTGCCTCGTCTTTTCTCCGCGAGCTGTGATCGACTCATCAGCTGCATCGTCAGTCGACAGCAGTGAAGTGCTGGGGTCTGCCATAGTAGGTAACCGGTCAGTCGGGTCCGTTTCTGGGGTTGATGAGGCGGAGAAATACAGACTGCGGAGTTAATTGAGACCCGCTGGAATGGCCAGTGAGCGTCATGTGCAGCTTGGACTTTTTCGTTAGTTCGTTTTTGTCGGAGCCGCAATTCTACGCCTAAAACGGTGGAGAATTTCCGAGGATTCGGTCAAAGGGACGATGTGTTCTGATCAGATTAATCGACGTGCATCAATTCGTAATATGTGATCTTGAACTATTAAGAAGCTATCAATGTTTGAGTTTTAGTAGTACTCCGTTGCGATCGGTCTGGGTTACGTGTTGTGAATCAATGATTCACCCGGCTACGATGTTCCAACCAATTTATGAATTGATGGAAAGGTGCACGCTGCAAACAACCTGTGTATATCACAACCCCAACCACATGACTCAAAACAAAATTTAAGCTCAGGGTAGAAATATTTGAATGGAAGCAAAGTTTCCAAGTTTATTGCTTCTTGCATTAGAACATTAGTCACTGACAGGGGACAGAATGAAAAATGGTAATGCATGTCATGTAGGGTAGTTGACTTTTCTCATGTCCGAAGTCCCCGCCACGTCGTCGCGTTCCGGACCGTGAATGTTTTCTCCAGAAACTGACATCTACTACTTGTACCCACTAGCACCGTATAGTCCCCAGCGTCACTGCACCAATAGTCTTCCCTCTCATTCCAGTAGCTCGTCGCACGCAGCACATCGAGCTTCACCTCAGCCCTGCCATTTGCTCCCGCATCCAGATTGATCTTGGCAAAACCCTTGAGCTCCTTGCTAGACCTCGTGATCGTATCAAGAGCAGAAGCTGTTAATGGTGTTGGATGCGGCGGTTTGACGTAGACTTGCACGACTGCGGCGCCTGATCGCGAGCCGGTGTTTGTCACGCTCACGCTTACTGTCAACTTGTCTTCGGACTCCCCATTCCTTCCGACGCAGAGATCAGAAAGCTCAAAAGTAGTATAAGACAAGCCATGACCAAATGGGAACAAGGGCTCGATCCCAAGCGTGTCGTACCAGCGATAGCCGACATGCACGTCTTCGCTGTACAGCACGCGACCGCCCTCTGATCGAAAGCTTAGGGCACTGGGGTTATCTGCCACGCGTCTAGGCATGGTAATTGGCAGTTTGCCAGACTAAAAGAGTTAGTAATGTTGAGTGAGGCACTGCTGTGATATTGACTTACAGGATTAACTGCACCGAACAATACGTCTGCGATGCCATTACCAGCCTCATTACCACCAAACCACGCTTGCGCAATGGTACTAGCCTGATCAATCCACGGCATCGAAACAGGCGTGCCACTCTGTATAAGTACCACTGTATTGGGATTCGCTTGTAGCACAGCGGAGATCAGTTCATCACTCCCAGGAGGAAGAGACATATTTGCGCGATCCTGCCCTTCACTCTCCCACTCTCCACTCGTCCCAACACACAGAACAGCTTGATCGACGCTCTTGGCCAGTTCAACCGCGTCTTGGAGTGCCTGTCGTGGCTCAAGTCTGGGACAGCCACCAAGACGCATACCGCCTTGGCCAAAGTCAACGACTCCAGAGACCTTGAGATCGGAGGTCTTGTCGCAGCCCCAGCGCACGACGACGTTGTAACACTTGCCGCCTTCAAGCATCTTACTACCTGTTTTCTCGATCGTCCCGCAACCGAGGAATGAACTGCCTGGCTTTTGGTCCTTTACATTTGAGACTACCAGCTCACCATCAATGAATAGCTCGCCAGTGCCATGCACACAAAGACCAAAGTCCCATTCTCCAGACTTCTCTGGGGACAAGACACCCTCCATCTCAGCGTACCAAATCTGCTCCAGCGCTGGGTGCTCATAATCCACGAACCAGATATTCGAGTCTTCAAGAATTCTCGTCTCGAGGACCCTTCGTGTATCTGGTCCGGAATTTGGGGGCGGATCGTTGTAGATGCGCAAGGTGAATCCTTGACGCTGTTCGTCAACCGTCTTCAACAGCTTGCCGATTTGCGGAAGCGATCGATGACCATAGAGTCCCTTCGTGAAAGAAACGTCTTTAGCAATACCCTTGATACCTTCCAGTGGAGAAATAGTATGGTATGCTCGAAGACTTGCACTCCCACCACCGCAATAAGTGCTGATGTCGGCATTGGGCCCAATGACTGCCACTTTCTTCGTAGGGTCCAGAGGTAAAACTCCCCTGTCATTCTTGAGCAACACCACCGACTCAGCAGCAGCTTCTCGTAACAGACGGGTGTTTTGTTCGCTCTCAAGTTGAGTCTCCGGCGCGTTTGGAGGTATGCTTGTGTTCTCGATAGAATGCTTGACCAGCTTCAAGACATTCCTCACGCGCTCATCCAGCGTTGACCTCTTGACATTGTTCGACGTAACAGCGTGAACCAGAGTCTCACCTCGCCATCGCGTAGGGCCCGGCATCTCGAGATCTTGCCCTGCGTTGATGGCCTCAGTTGTACTGTACGTGCCGAACCAGTCGCTCACGACCAAACCATCCCACTTCCACTCATCGCGCAGGATATCTTGCAACAAGTGGCGATTATCTGGCGCATGCGTCCCGTTAACCTTATTGTACGCCGTCATAAAAACCCTCGGACTCGCCATCTCAACGGCAATCATAAACGGCAAAAGATAAACCTCCCTCAACGCCCGTTCCGTAACCTGCACATCAACAGCCATCCTCGCACTCTCCATATCATTACAAGCAAAATGCTTCATCGTAGCAGAAACGCCATTCTTTTGCACACCACGCACATAATGCCCCGCCAAGATACCCGAAAGGACAGGATCTTCAGAAAACGACTCAAAGCCTCTTCCGCCCAACGGCCCTCTCTGGATATTGACCGTAGGACCGAGAAGGACATGAGCACCTTTGGCGTGAGCTTCGTCGGAGAGTAATTGTCCAAGACGGTGGATGAGATCAGTGTTCCATGTTGCGCCGAGCGCGGTGCCGCAGGGGAGGCAGGATGATGGGGTGCTGTCGAAGAAGTGAGTTCCTCGTACGCCGTTGGGGCCATCTGAGAGGCGGATTGAGGGTATTGAGAGGCGTTCAATTGATGCTGTATGCCACCATCCGACTCCTGTTTGAATCAGTCAGTAAGCTGCGATGGATCGTATGGTGCTTTGGTCTGACTTACCTGCTGTAAGCTGGACCTTTTCCTCAAGTGTCAATTGCTGTATGAGGGCCTCGACATCCATCCTGGGGTACCTCATCGCAATTACTCGTGGTTGGTAATGATGATGTGATTGATGATTGACAAGGCAAGGACTCTAGCTTGTAGGGAAATGCGATTTACTAACCAAAAATGACTGTGAGCTATATAGTTCATGAGTATGATCGCGATCTAGCATTCTGATCCTCATGTTCCATCATGAGACCCAATTCTCCGCTAGACTCACAGCTACTCCACATTTCATCCAAGACTGCACTGACAATCAAGGAAGATATCCAACTCCCGAATGATGCCTTGCATGATGCATCCACTAACCTAGTGGAAGAAAGAAAACTCAGAACCTTAGCCCTAAGGGATGAAAATATTTAGGTAAATCTACCCTAAATTTAGGAAACTCTTTACTAAGTTTATTTCGACACCTGATATCAAGGTTCGGCGTTTTCTTACCCCCCGAGGCTAACTAGCTATTTCTCAAAGCTTCGGTATCATCTGTCGCGTTCTTACAAGGGGCGGAGAAATACATCCCCCACCAAACCACTCCAACGACCAAGCTAAAACCCAATTCTCCACTTCGCGACAGACCTCTCCAAATTCGTTACGTGAAATCCCCACTAGCAAATCTCCGCAATGCGACATCGCCCTTGTAATTTTCTAGCGGTATGGGGAGACGCGAAAACGTCTGATTCCCCATGGGCAGAATTTACTCTGGGGTTTTGACAGAGCTTAGTGTGCCATGTGATACTTTAATGCCGTGCAGTATTTTGGTGGATTTTTTTCGCTCGTTAGAAGCGCGTATAGGAGGAGTATATAGACTTGCATACGTCCCCGGCATAGGGTCAATGATCGACACAGGCTTTGGACAGTAGTCTTCAATAATCTCCTGGAGCTCAACCCCAAAGATCTTTTCCTCTTCATTTCCTCATTTGACAGTCGAAGGGCTCCTCAACTCTCCGCAGTCGATATGGGCACCGTCACTGAGGTTGGCCATAGGCCGTCCCATCAACCATGGTACAAGACAAGCCACTTGATCAAGCTCAACTCCATCATCCTATCTCTCGTCCTCTTCTGTAAGCCCTCACCCTCAACACCCCAACTCTCCCACTAACCAACACCCTCACAGCCTCAGCAAACGGCTACGACGGCGGACTCATGGGCTCCATCCTCGCCCTCAACACCTGGAACACATTCATGCACCACCCCACAGGCGCATATCTCGGCTGGATGACAGCAATCTACTGGCTCGGCAACGGCCTCAGCACCCCCCTCGCAGCATGGTGCTCCAACCGCTACGGCCGCAAGCCCGGTCTCTACGCCGGCTACTTCTTCCTCATAATCGGCGTGGGCATGCAAGCCGGCGCACCCAACGAAAAGGCCTTCACGTACGCTCGCCTCTTCATCGGTTTCGCTGCTGGCTTCTTGGGAAACTCTGCGCCTGTGCTTATCAATGAGATCGCGTATCCTTCGCATAGGGCTATTGCGAGTGCGCTGTTTATGTGCGGGTGGTATGTTGGCGGTACGATCTGTGGATGGGTTACGTTTGCATGTCGTGTTATTCCTAATGATTGGTCCTGGCGCATTCCTGTTCTGCTGCAGATTTTCTTGCCGCTCTGTGCGCTGCCGGGCTTTTTGATGGCGCCGGAGAGTCCGAGATGGTATGTTAGTGTTGGACGGTTGGAGGAGGCGACGGAGGTTATTGCGAGGTATCATGCTGGTGGGAACAGGGATGATCCGATTGTGAGCACGCAGATGATGGAGATTGAGGCTGCTATCACGGCGGAGAAGGATGCATCCAAGAGTGCGTCTTATCTTGACATGTTCAAGACCAAGGGAAACCGACATCGATTGTTCATCTCGGTCACGCTTGGCTTTGTTGCGCAATGGGCGGGCAATGGAGTTGTTTCATACTATCTGCCTCTTGTCTTGACCTCGGTTGGTCTCAAGACCACGACTGAGCAGACTCTTATTTCTGCTTGTCTTAACGTTTGGAATCTTCTCTGGGCTACTGCCGCGGCAGTGAGCGTTGATCGACTTGGTCGAAGATTCCTTTTCTTGACTTCGGCGACTGTCATGTTTTTGTCATTCGTTATCGTCACAGCCCTCAGCGCATCATTTGCCAAGTCTGGTGCTTCATCAGTGGGATTGGCTGTTGTGCCATTCCTATTCATCTTCTTTGCAGGATATGACGTCGGACTGTAAGTTTCACCCATGTTTTGACATGGTCACAGCTAACATATTCAGAACACCCTTCCTTGTCGCTTATCCTTGCGAGATCTGGCAATTCTCTCTCCGATCTCGCGGTCTCACGGTTGCTTGGTGCACTACAGTGGCGTCAATCTTCTTCAACAGCTTCGTCAACGCCATTGCTCTCGACGCGATTCAATGGAGGTACTACATTGTGTTCGCCGTGATTCTGTTCATCTTCATATTCGTCGTCTATTTCACATACCCTGAAACACGGGGACATACCCTGGAGCAAATGGCAGTCATCTTTGACGGAGAAGATGCTGTGCCGTCTCAGGCCGTTGCCTTGGAAAAGACTGATGTTGAGGAGAAGGAATAAGTTAATGACTGGAATGTAGAGATAAGATAAGAGCTGTTAGTAATCAAAACAAGCATCGTCGATCGGTCGATCTGATGATATGATCGACGATTGATTGGTCGAGAGTGAATCTGACGTTTTAGGCTGCTGCTGCTATCAATGACGTCAGTGTGAATGAATGTATCATGTGCCCGGTCCCGTCTCGTCGTAAGCTTGATTTGATTCCTCTCAAAAGGGCTTGTCTCCTCTTCCTTTCCCCTCTTCTTCTGTATCAACAATTCTCTCTCAATCATTTCACTCAAGCAACATCCAAAAGCGATTGTCAAAATGCTCAACAACGCTGTCTTCGCCTTCCTCCAGCTCTGGCTCGCTACGCTTGCCTTTGCTGCTCCCATTGCTGACGAGGTCACCGTCACTGGGGCTGAGCCCTGGCACTACGGAACTGGTGGTGGAATTATTGGTTTCATCGTTTTGGTTCTCGATATCCTTGTCTGGAGTACGTATTTCCATATCTCCCTGATGTTTTTAATGGTGCTAACGAAGGTACAGTCGAGGTTCTCCAGTCGAACCGCCCCGTGTCGCACAAGATTCTCTGGTGTCTCGTTGTCTTCCTCTTCCCCATCGTCGGAATGATCGTCTACTACCTCTTCTCCAACCGCAAGTCTCACATGCGCAACTCTGACTACACCCCTGTTCCCTAAATGCATTGCGCATCAATTGACGACAGTCACGCGACACACAGCCACAACACGAGAGATGAACGAATGTGGCTGGGGAATGACGTACGAGGCAGTGGGATTACGGAAGTGGAAACGGGAGGCAAATACATCAGATAGCGACTTGTTTTTATTGCAATGAATTGACGAAACATTTACTTGGGGGCTTCGAATTACGCCTTGCGATTGTGACCATACGGCCGCGACCATGGCTGTGTCATTCAGCCTGGCCACCATCAACTAAATTGACTTTCTGCCTGTCTCAATCCCCTGTCCGACGGCAAAATAAGTGCATTTTCTGCCTTGACGGAGTAATTATCCCAGTTTTTGAACTTTTTTTGCACGACCAACTGCATATGCACCTCTACGCGCGCGACAAGTGAAACATCAACATGGCGAAGCATCTCAGCCGGCCGTTGGCTTAGGCCCAACACAATGTACTTAGCTACGCCAGAATCCATGCAAACATCTAACAAGAGTTACACACAAACTAATCGCAATTTTATTTTACCATCCACGGCGCTTCCCAATACACAATGCCACCCAATAAACGCGAGCTTCAGCGACAGCTGATGGAAAAGTACAACATCATTTTTGATGGGCCAATTGACTCAATCTCCAATCCTCAGTGGCCGAGCAATTGTAACACTATCTTTGACCACATTCGGCGTCTGGGTAAAACAGATTACTTAGAGTACCGTGAGACCGTATCCGCAGACTTCACACGGTTCCCATGGAGACACCAGGTTCAGCGGCGCGCAAAACGGATCACAGAGACCGCCAAACGGTGCTTGAAGAGCAGGAAGAACGAAAGCGGATGGCGTCTAGCGCTCGAGTCCGAAGTCATGGCCCGATTCTCCGTAGAGATCGCGTGGTAAGCTTCGTCGAGCTCTTCATTCTTGGCAAGATTACTGATTATTGCACAAGTCGGAATTGCCGTGGCCGACTTTGGCGCTCTGAACAAGAAGCCGACTCAAGCACTCAACCGGCTGAGGAGGGCGATGCCAATTCTCTCAGGGCTCGACAGAGCAGACGTCAGCCCTGCACATGTAATCCCAATGACTTGTCACGAGACATGTAAGCGTATTGCATATCATTACTGAAGCTCAACTAACATTCATCTCTATAGACAAGAGCAAGGAATTAGCCCCTTGTTCGACGATAGAGCTGAAGAAGCAATAATCTACTCGAGTGAGCTGCGTGCCGAGCTCCCGAGACGCGAACACCGCCCTGATCGTGTTTATGGACTCCAAGTCACCGAAAGGTTCTCTCGCCTACTAAACTACGCCGAGGACATAAGGAGTAGCCCGTTCAGAATTGACGGGGACCCTCTTGTGTTTCCCTTCCTCGTTATTGAGGCAAAATCTGAGAAGAGCACTGATGGTTTCACTAATAACCAAGTTCAGACTGCCTTCGCTATTCGAGAACTACTGTCTATACAACACGAACTATCGCAGACTACCAATGAAGGGAGCGAATGGGATGGAGGTCCACTTGTGTGGTTTCTATCCTACAGAGGTGAGGAGTGGAGAGTATTCGCAGCTTACATCCACACTGCCAATGATGGGATATGTTATGTAAGTGCAGAGCACATGAAAGACACTTACAGTCTAACATTCTTGCAGCGAGTAGTTCGTCTTTGGAGCGGCGAAGTCGACTCCCTGAATGGTGCGCTTCAACTACTTCTCATCATCGACTACATCGCTGATTGGGCGCGGGACATCTACCGCGAGGGTATTGCATATAGTCTTCGGAAATTGGCACCCATCGACTCAGAAAGCTTGAGGCGCGATGACGATATCTTCTCCAAGGCTGGAAATATCAGATCATGGATTTCCAGTATTTTTGAGAAGAGCAATGACGCAAAAGCCCAGCCAATGCGAGACCCGCTATGCGAATTCGACTGCGACCTTGGGGTCTTCCGAGACGCGAGACTTGTTGAGTCTCAATGCATCGGTTTAGTTATCACCCACGACAATGTCGAATATTTTCTACGAACAGCCACCACAGACTTGGAAACAAGAGATCTGATATCCGCTCTTATGGACAGTCTAGAGCGTCCCTGTCTTGTAAAGGGCCAAGTACTCAATGATTTGGAGCTCATGTGGACAGATACTGATCGCAACTTGTCTGAGATGCTGCATTCAGAGGACACTTTCTATGTTGTTGTGGTAGCGAAATTCTATCTCAGTCCAGGATGGAAGCCGACGAGAGAGTTAACTTATCTAGCAATCTCGAAGACACTTGTTCAAGACTCTATGCGGCACCCTGCTGGACCACTTTCACACATCAGACAACTAGAGAGGGCGCCGATGGTTGAAGACCTGGAATCATTCCGCGGCCTTCTACATATGTCGGCCGAGGATAATTTGAATGCTTGTCTTTATAACTTTTGCCTTCGGACTGATAGGCCAAACACAGCACGACCTGCGGAAATCAACTACGTTTGGAAGACCCTACCGGCAGTTGCATCGGACAATGCTGATCCGAAGCTACATGACCAAGTCTTGCGGGCATGTGCACAGCCTAACACAAGGAACTTTGTGCGTAAGCTGCATTCCATATATAAGATTGGGAGGAATGAAGCGGATGTTTCATTTATTCGTGTGTCATCAGCATTGGATCGACTAGCCAGTCTGGAGGATCTACAACTTCGACCGGACCTTTTGGAACAAACTGAATGGCCGTGGACAGATGATAGGGGATTCAAAACAATGGAAAAATTGAATAAGGAGTTGATCGTTGTCACGAGGACCGCGGTGGTCACTTATTTCGAAGCGGCTGTGTGCGTATTTATCCTCGATTCATCACTTGCGCAACGAGGTATTCCACAGGCTCTATTCTCTTCTCCACCTCAGTCTCACATTCTCATGTTCAACTTTGACGAAGATCCCAGCGACGTTGGTCGGTGGGGAACCTCGCTATACCCAGATGATGAGTTCAGACAAGGATGGAACTTTACTATTCATACTTCAGACGACATCAGCCGTCTCACAGATCTCTTTCAGAGATTCAAGCGACAGCTGAGACAGTATCGGGGGTTTGGATTGCTGTCTAAGTGGAAGCGAGTTACCACTGGCTGGGCCAAGGATCAGAATACTGGATCTCTGGATTCTACCTCAAACCGACCTTTCATAAGACATATACACCAAGCTCCGCTGAGTACCACACTACTTAAAGAGGAAGAAGGCGATTATGACGGCATGTCTCCAAGGCTCTTATATTCCAGAGTCGAGCAGGCGAATGTAGCTACGGCGAGGACACCGGGGTCATCAAAGAGAATGACTGAGACAGCACACATACCAACACGGGAAGGAACAGTGCAAGACCCGGATAACAATAAAGAGGACGACGAGGGTGCGAATCCCTCTACTATGTCAGAGAGACAAAGAGGAAAAAGGCCAATGAGGGTGGTTGACAAGTCTGACGAGGCTGAATCTTCAGCACATGCAGAACGACGAGCTCGCCAGGAGCGGGAAATTATCCAACGGTTTGATAGTGACTTTCTTTCCGATGGGGAGTTGGAAAAAGTGTTGGCAAATGGAACGCTTCCCTGAAGTGCCAAGTGGTGGTGCTGTGATATTTCACTTGTATTTTGGAGTTCCCGGTTATGACGATATGAATGACGGTGTCAGAATAACTCACCCTAGACCTCACTGACATTGCCGGGTTGATATATTCATCACATGAACTGACTGAGCTTCCTAGAGTTATGTCACTAGCTGTACTAAAGACAACGCCTCGAGCCAAAGTGCCTGCTTGCATCTCAAGACTGTGTCTCTTCATCGGCTCAACCTCAAGACTCAAGGATGGCAAGAGCCCATCTACATGCGCTGCGCTCCTTTTCGAAGAAGATAGAGACTACAGTATCGCCAAGGAGGCAGTTGTCAAAAGATGAAACCGGTCTGAGGCAGGGGAGTTACTCTGGGATATTTACTCAAAGCACAGAGTGGGGAGAAATGAGCCAAGTAGCTCCATCTTCAGAATCTCTTCATCCATGAATGAACTGGAAACAGGTTGGAGGTCAAAAACCGAGACAGATGAAGACTTTGAGTTTTCTCCCGAATGGCCTTTCAGGAGGCGACCATACCATTATTCTCTCAGGGAAGCTCTAGTAGGTGGTAAGAAGGAGACGAATCTATTTCCACAGCAAGAGTTTATAGTGATCGAGGACGACGAAGAAACAGAAGCGGACTTGAGAAAGCCCCAGGTTACTGGTGTCAAGGCTGGTGAATCCGAGCCTGGATCTCAAGATACCGCCAAAGCCGACACTGAAGCCGAGAAGGAGGTGAAGCGTGACAGCAGTCCTAGTATGCCAGAAGACAGGGGAAAGAAAAGAGCTCTTGTTGCTGTTGAGCGAGGTGATGAGGTTGAAGCTTCAGCCCATCTTGCTCGAAAGACTAGAAACCAAGATTTATTAGGTGAGATGACCTGTAGGCAGTCAGGTGTCGATACGGAATTGGAGAAAGCTCAGATAGAGGTGGGTGTAGCATCTTGTTAATAGACTTGAGGGGGAAGTAACATGCAAGGGATTCGACATACGTTGACATATCTCCTCACCCATGGCTAACTGTTAATTGAATCGGTGGAATGATCATCAGTCTACGAATAAAACACCCTTTAAAGACCACGTCTGAATATGGCTCAAGTCGGAAAAGAGGCTTTAGGTAATCGCCATGCTTATTGACATTTCATAGATCTTCGTTACATATCTGCCCTTGCATCTTCTCCAGCCCATGCCCTTCTAATGACTTCCCGGATAAGATCTCGATGAATCTCCCGGGGATTAGTATAAGACTTACTGACAGCAATATCGGCTGCCTTATCAATGTCCTCTTCTTTAAACCCAATGGACTTCAAACTTCGTGGAACACCCAACTTGTTAAGCAGTGTGTTAAGACTACGTAGAGCATCCCCCTGGCTGTCTGGAAACACCCCAGCCAAGACCTTCATGGCCTGCGGAACCTTAGGGGCGTTGTACGCCAACGCATGCGGGAGAACAATAGTATGCGTCTCGGCATGGGGCAGGTTGAAAGAGCCACCTAGTGTATGGCAAAGCTTGTGATGCAGAGACATTCCAACGCTGCCCAAGCAAGTTCCGCAGAGCCAGGCACCATATTGGCAAGTCGATCGTGCCACGATGGAATCGGGATCGTTGAGTAGCTCGTATGACCCGCTCGCGAGAGACCTCACACCTTCGACGGCCATTAGACTAACGATAGGGTTCAAGTTGGGAGCGTAGAGCGCTTCGACGCCATGCGCGATAGCGTTGATGATGCTGGTGAGCGACATGGGAAGTGGAAGCGTGAGGGTCAAGTTGACGTCGTATATAACAGTTTTAGGCAAGATTTCCATCTGTGTCTTGGTCGTCTTGATGCCATCAACAGTTTCGCCGAGAATTGGCGTCACCTCGCTACCAGCGTACGTATTCGGGATAGAGATATGGTAGATGCCCTTGCGGAAGCTGATCGCCTTGCCTAGGCCGGTGGTACTACCGCCACCAATAGATACCAGAACGTCGGGGTTATTCGTCTGGCAAAAGGCGAGGGCCTTCTCGGTGATATTCAAGGGAGTGTGCATGGTGGCTTCGGAGAAAATCCAACTGGCTTCGACGTGCGACTCGAGAATACCGGTGATTTGTTTGGCTTGGTCAATTTGGTAGGGCGTCGACAGGATGAGGGCCCGACGGAAACCGAGTTGTTCAAGGCATTGTGGAAGTTGACGGATTGAACCCCGTCCAAAGATGATCTTGTGAGGCAGAGGGCTGTACACAAAGGGCTCCATTCTGATCTGGTTTAGTTGTTACTGGGAATATAAACATAGGGCGTTATAGTCATGTAGTCGGAATGACTTTGTATCTGAGCGGCGAGCCACCGAGCCACCCGGCTTTCCGTGAGCACCGGCCCCACCACCACCGTCGGCATTTGACTGGTGCGTCTTGGTGTGAACGGCCGAATAAAACAACCGTCACTGCCGCCAAATCTTCAAAGTTGATCATTCATTACCTAGCTTGATATACAGGACTTTCATACTTCCATTTCCAATCATACCTAGCATCCTTCATATCAAATGAGTCCGCTGTGTCGCACACTCTGGCGGTGACCAAGTCAAGATGTTAAATTGTGAAGCTCAACCGCAGAGCCCAAATCGACTATACACAAAAAAACCAGGATGAGAAGTCGCGGACACTAGCCGCAACTCTCGGTCGTTATATCATGGCGATAATCAAACTGCCTCAATATGTTGGTTAATACAAGCACGGCCGGAAGTTTATTATCCGAGCCCCTCGGATAATCCCAAATTGTCGGGACTCCGCAGCGCATATGACGAAAACGTCATAAACTCATCATTTCGATTCTACTTACTCCCCTTTCATCCAGTAGAGTATATTGTAGAATTCTCTCAACCAGCAAATGGCTTCCGATCTGTTGCCAGGCTTCACTCGCCAATCCATCGACATTTCCGACGGTGGCGCAATCTTTGTCCGCACCAAGATCGACTCAGAAAAGCCCCCTCTTCTACTCCTGCATGGTTTCCCTCAGACACACGTCGAGTATCACCGAATCATATCCTCCCTGCTCCCTCACTTTAGTATTATCCTCTTAGATCTGCGTGGATATGGCCAATCAGCCACTGTCCATAGCACCAGCGGATCGGGCTATTCCAAGAGGCTGATGGCCAACGATTGTATCTCCGTCATGTCCCAGCTGGGATATAATAAATTTCTCCTTGTCGGACACGATCGCGGTGCCAGAGTTGCTTACCGTCTTGCCTTCGATCACCCTGAAGCAGTCTTGAAAGTGGTTGTTATTGACATTATCCCAACTGCAGCTATGTTCCAAGGTTTTGGAGACGTCACAGCTGGATTAAAAGCCTACCACTGGCTTTTCCTAGCTCAACCAGATCCATTCCCTGAAAGAATGATTGAAGGCACGGATAATGGTAAGCACTACTTGGAACATACCTTGGCGAGTTGGACGAGGAAGAAGTCACTTGAGGACTTTGATGAGAGGGCACTCGAGGAATATAGAGAGGCGTACTGCAATGGAAAGAGGATCCATAGCACTTGCGAGGATTACAGAGCTGGAGCGTTCCTGGATATGGTCTACGACGAGAAGGATTTGCAAGAGGGAAATAAAATACAGGCTCCCATGTTGGCTATTTGGGGCAACGCCGGAGTCTCTGCTGAGTCTCTGCAAAACAAGTCAGAAGGGCCCCTTGAAATCTGGCAGAAGTATGCGCGAAATGTGCGTGGCAAGGCGTTGGAGTGCGGGCACTTTATTCCTGAGGAGGATCCAGAAGGCTTAGCTGAGGTGCTGGTACCATTTCTCCTCGAGGAGTAGCCAAGGGACTTTTCATATTATCCTGAAGCCTTGACAAAAGAACTTATAAGGATGAATCAATAACGCAAATGAACGAACTCTATTCGAATCACTGGCCTGTTCTATCGCCCTCCCCACGCCACAAGCTCCTCATGGCACCTCTCCCATCCGTCAAAATACGGAAACCTATAGTCTCCTCCAAGTTTTGATTTTGCTGATCGAGCGAGATACTCAAGGATCATGTTTCCCCACAACCAGGTCAATGCTCCCTCGCCCGGATGTGTACCGTCTTCATACCAACTCCCCATGAGACTAATGATACGACCCCATTCAAACACCTCATGTCCATACTGCTGTGCCAAAGCGCGTCCAACACGGTCCATCTCAACGACCATGATATCCCCGGATCCAGTCTTTTGGTGATATGTCAAACTTCGCCACATCATAGGCGTGTCCGGGAACTCGTTGATGAGCATCTCGGCATACTTCTTCGTGCGAGCTAAGAAGAAGTGCAGTTCGTCCCAGACCATTTTCCTGTGTCTTCCGTTGAGGGTGGCGTTATGTCCTTCGTGAAGCTTCCGTCCGCCGACTTGGAATCCTCGCTGATCCCAGAGCCCATTTTGCCATAGGATCAGATCGGGTCTACCGTTGGGACCCTGGATATCACGCTCATGTGGCTGCCAGAGCTCTTCCCAGCGTCGCTCAAAGGGAATGATACGCATCTCCTTGTATCAGAACCAATCGGGCCTGTAGGTAAAGCCACCTGCTGAGTGGAAGGCAGTGGAGGTAAGGTTGAATGCCGGGATATGGCAGACACCCATGGGCCACTTCTCTATCGAATGAAGCTTGGGGAAGGCCATGTCGTGGCCGAACTCGTGGCAGACATACCTGGCTGCTCGCCTGTCGATAGAGTCGCCGAATGATACGACTCGACGGCCTCAGAGCCATCCGAACTCAGCATCGTCTTTCATCCTGTGATAGTCTTCCGATGTCGCGTTGGTGATATGTGCCATGGCTTCCTTTCGGCGCTTGTTCTCCTTTACTGCTAGCTTCATCCATTCTATAGGTATATCCGACCCTTTAAAGAATGTTCTTGGCACGTCGGTATCGTTGAAGATGAGGTCTCCTCCCTGGTGAGGATACTCTGCAGTTTCGGGATCCTCAGAGTTGAGGAACTTGTCTGTAAATGGCAGCCATCGTGTCTCTCGGTACCGCTCTGCTTCTGCGGGGACGTAGAGATAGCCAGGGCGGCGATAGGGGTCTTGGCAGTTCCCGAATTTTCCGTCTTTAGGGTCAGCTTCTGCTGTAGTTCGTGGAGCAGAACTATTGGTCGCAGGTGGTTAGTAACATCTGATGCCATTGGTATTAGTTTGCACTTACTCGCTGCAAAACTCTGCTGCCTTTGCATGGGCATAGTCCAAAGGTGACTTGATCGAGTCGGTGTAAAATGCAAAGAAAGACAATGCCTGTCGACAGAAACCACAGCTTGTATGCTGGACCCGCAGTAGCCACAGCCATTGTGACGAATATCAATTTCTGGCAGATGAAAAAGGCCAACAAGCCTCAATATTATGAGGACAGGGCATGACTTCAAATAGCCAAATGATCAAGGCAAGGGATGAAACAACCTTCTTCTTAGAGCCAGGTATTGGAAGGGAGATAAGCAGGGCTGAATCATTATTTCCAGCCACCAACGCCACTAGACCGATAACCTAATCGATTCCTCTACGAAAGGCAAACGGTGTCTTTGCATTGATAATTATACTGGATGACTAGAACATGGGGTATGCACCACCAGTATTCGCCTGAAACGCTCAATTTACCCCTCGAGAACCGTTGTCACTTGTGATCGGCGACCCCTTGCAGCCGGCGTTGAGGGTCACACGCTAATTGGTGGAGCTGGGAATGCATGTCCCTTGTGGCTTACAGCATGGAGGAATTGATTCACTCTGTCTAGATAGATAATAAATGTTTAATTCCGATACTGCAATTGAAATACAATATTCTATCGACATAAGACATATAAATACCTCTACTAACCAGCGTTATAGCGACTATCTATTTCGAGTATACACATAAGCAACCCAAGGAGCAGGCCTCTCATTCTCCTCCTCCAGCGGCACGATATCCCTTGCCGTTCTCCCGCCTCTCAACCCATCCTTAGAGTCACCTTCGCGATCTTTGACGCTTGCAGTGGACTTTTTGACCGCCCGCATATGAGCATCCGTCACCCAATTATCACGAAGCTTCCGAACAGCGTTATGCAACCCTCGATACACAGACCCATTATCCATACCATAATCTTTCAACTCCCGGTAAACTGTCTCCGTAACATTGACGCATGGCTTATCACCAGCCTCCCGAAGCGTTCCGACTACATGCCTAGAACCAGCCACTCTGCATGCACTGATCAAGTGCAGATTCTCATCTAACAGCCGTTTATCTTTAATCTGACTCGTTCCGCAAAGGTGAGGAATGGTGGATTGTCCCGCAGCTTGAGATTCAACAGATCTGACACTGCCAAGGACTGTGTCTGCCAATCCTCAAGACGTAGCTGACTCTTGAGCGGTCTGTCTCATCCGTCTCGCCGTGACCGGAAAAGTGGAAAAAGTCACCGTCCTTCAGTGCCGCGAGGACTTCCTGAGTTTGTCTTTTTGGTTCCACAGTACAGACATCCATCGATTCGCAAAGCTTCTGAACCAAGATACCTCTCTTGGAGCATGACGGAGGCTGGAACAACCCAGCGTTCTCTGCATAGTAACTATAACCGCCTTCGCAGAGGAGTTTCGTTTATCCTTCGACACTCCTTCTAGAATAGTGTTCGGCGATGAGCTGTAGGACAACATGAATCTGTCTATGACGGTACTGACAGCTTGATCTTAATTTTGAGACTGCCATATCAAGATGGTTGAGACGATCTCTTCCATCTCTACTAACTCGCCGTTGTTGCCTATTCCCAGCTCATATACATGATATGCGGGGTAATCTTATGTCGTGGATGCCACTGAATGAAGGAAAATACGATGAATGGTCCAGAATTCCGGGGAACCAAACAACAAACTTGTTGTCTTTGCGCGATGAAAATATAGCGCTGTTGGAAGATGGGTTCGATTGCGACAAATGAATGTTACAATGTGTAGAGAAAATGCTGAGATTGCTCAGCCGCATACGTGCTTATTGCTGACATCGTGGACAGGGTTTGATTGCATACTAGTTTAGTATTTACAGTGACCATAAAAGCAAAGACATCCAGGTGTATATAGTGCTGCCGAAGCGTTCGACCTGAAGACAATTGATTGTCATGGATGTCGGCTTAGAATAGCTCGGTATGCTTCCCGGAAATAGCATCTCTTATCAGTAGTGGACCCGTTACGATAATAATTGATAGGTCAGTTAAGATAGACATGAGATACGTAAAGATTAAGCTTAATTTAGAAAGCGACTTAAGCTGCAGTTAACGCTTATGTTTCTAATAATTATAATAGTTCAATTAGGTAAACTGTTCTACTAGAGCCTATAGGCTAAAAGTCTTTAGCTATACAGCAAGCTAATATGTTATAAAAGGGCCAAGGTTACTATAAGCAAGTATGCTAAAGCACTTAGCCTACTTTAAATAAAAGCAAGACAGTGTATATAACTGAAAAAGTAAAAGAGCGAGATGTTGATGTTATAAACGCTTTGCTAGATGGTTCAGTCCGAGTCGGGTAACCAGACAAAGCTCAAAGCATTTATTTCACCTGAGAGCCTGGGCCTGCATACTGGTGGATCTGTGACTCACTCTTGAATCGATTCTCCTTGTTTCCAAGACCCTAGTTCAGACATGGAAGGAGCCTCACTTTTTACGCAATGTAAACGTACTAGGGTCCAATACCCCAGTCACGCAGTCAGACTTTAAGTCACATGAAGCGCTGATCACCTCCATTAATCACCAACCAGGTGAGATTAAGCATAAAACAGTGGCTGGCTATTGGCGCACGTTTGGTGCGGCTGAAGTGATCTCCAGGAATTTGCCTTGAATCCGCATGACCGGCGTAAATTTCCTCCTTTATAATTCTGCTTACCTTGCCCATCGTTTGCGCGATTTACCATCTCTTGGTTTGCTCATCCTTCGAGGACCGTGTCTTACTTGTACGCCATAGTCAAGATGGCATATCTCGGAATGCTTCGATTCCAGGTCTTGATTATCGTGCTCCTTGCAAATGCGCTCTATGTGCAGGGGCGTCGAGGTGGAGGAGGCGGCAGCGACTACGACGGTGGATCAAGCGGCGGCGGAGGAAGCAGTGACGGCGACAGTGGCGGTGACAGTGGTCTTAGCCCCGAGGAAAAAGCGCGTAGTGACCCGTGTCGGATGGAAATTGGTCATACCAATCCAATATGGCTGCATCGCTGGATTGGCACGTACTACAACGGAACAGTAGTAAGTTTACAAAGTTTCCCTTATCCAGAGGTCAGAGAATGCTGTTATCTAACACTCAAAATAGGAAATTTCGCTCGAGCTCGATCGTTGCAACGGGACCTGCCAGAAGTCAGAGAGTAAGGCCAACTGGGAGCTGACAGGCGTGCTGGCTATACTAGATCCTTTCCATTCCGCTGCAGGCAATTCAAGACCTTATATCCCACGCCCCAAAAATCCCTTTCTTGGCGTACTCTATGGCTGGCCCAAGGACACCAACCAGTCCGAGCTCCTTGTACAACGAGACGATACATTCCTCCCGCCGCCCGTCAACCTCGCCATGGAAACCGTATCAGACTTCCACTACAAGGAAGTTATGTATGGGCTCGATCCGTCCGATACTGTGAGCCGGAGCAACCCAACCTGCCGTGTGCAGAACGTAACCAGTACGGATGACGGATACCAATTCGAATGCGCATATGATGGGCTTGGAGTCTACAGAGCAACCGACAGCAGCCAGTTCTCATCTCCAGTGCTCAACTCCAACGGAAGCAATTACCTTGTGGTAGAACCTGCAAACAACACCATGCTCTCTGGAAGCTTTGATCCTCATTCAGCTGACTTCCAATGGAAGGGTCCCTTTCACGCTTTTGCTGGAACATTTGGTAAAGATTCCATAAGGAAGTCTTACTCAACCGATCGCAACCGGATAAACGAAGATGAAACGGCTTATGCTGGTGATTTTACAGTTCGCTTTACAGGTACAGTGGACTTAGAGCATAGCCATGAAATGGTAGTTAAAAGCGGGCGTGATGTTAGCTGGAAGAAGGATGAAGACAAGGTTAAAGATATTACTTATTGCTCTACAGCTTCTGGAAGATTGTCTTACCATCTGTGGGGGCTCAGTTTATTTCTATCTTTACTTTTAATAATTTAAACTTGAGACATTTATAATCTCTTTGATAAGGACATGGCCTTATGGCAAGTTAAAAAGATAGTAAAATACACTTTTTCTAGTTCAGTCTGCTCTTTAACTAAGTAGATTCTTTAGCTCTCTCTCTTACTATTTACTTTAGTTTTAAATTACAGCCTTTAATAAAGTAATTATTATTAGTATATTAATACTTATAGTAAGTGCTATTATAACTAAACTTACTACTAGATATATTTAATAGATTATAATAAGTTAAAATAGCTAAATTATTATTATATTTATTCAGCTATTTATCGCTGAGATCAGGGTTAAACTACTTTACGCGATAACTATATATATTATCTAGGGCAAGACGCTTACTAGGGCGGTAACATCAAATACTAGGGCTTTTTATAAAGCCTATTAACAATATATTAACGGGTCGACTCGACATTGCTGCCTATCTACTGGATTTTCAGGCCTAGTTCTTATTATTGATAAATAGTCAATTGCTATTGATACTGGCATGGGGCAGAGCAGCATGCTATTGGGAAGTAGCAGAAACTAATAGGTATAAGCAGAACCTTATAGGGTATATCCCAAACACTAGGTCGTCATCCTAGAAATGCAGGTATCGTCCTCAAACATGTGGTATCATCTGCAGCCATGAAGGTGTCCAGTAAGCCCCTATCGGAAGCGCTCTCAGGCTAATAAAGGATTCGATAACGAGAAAGGTTCTCGAGAGACTATTACCAAGAAAAATCAGATGTGCCGGAAATTTGTAAAAAGTAGCCCATGAGTCATGTGTAATAGATTCGTACTTGAGATACCGTTGGGAAAAGCCAAGGCCAAGGACAGATATCATCAGGAATATTGGCATGGAGACAATGATATCAATTGATGCAATTTTCCAAAGGAGCTTCTCAATGTCAGTGGGAAATGGTATTTGTGCCGTTCCAAGATGAATGCCGCCGTATAGACCCGGGAGAACGAGGAAGAGGACTAGTAGGATGGGGTTATCGATAATGAAGCTAAGAATCTGATCCGGGTCAACCCGGCTTTCTTCTGAGTACTGAAGATTTCCGGCAGATCGTAAAAAGGCGTTGTGAAAGTTTTGATCCCGATATCGGGCTCTTTGGTGACTGTCACGGAACGGTTGTGGCTCCTGAATTTGACCGTCAAGATTCTCGATTGCTCGTATAACATGGTTCCATCGTTCAATATCCTCCGCGTAGAGATCCACTGTCGGAGGAACTGGCTCAGTCTCAACCCACTCGGTAACCCAAATACTGTCCGGGATGTCCCAGGGATCATCGTATGCATGTTCATCGTACCACGAAGGCAGAACCTTTCGCTGAATAGTCTCCGTTTCCCAACTAGAGGATCTGGCAACAACCCCAAGACCTGATGGGAGAACCTCGCCAGTTTTTAACATGATGCAATTTCCATCATCTTCTACCAAAGTGATTTGTTGAGCTAAACCTTGATCATCTTGAAAATACTTGCGTCGAGACGTATCGGTAGAGTGCACCCAGACCAGCGCAGCTTGGCTTTGGCTATCATTGTGTTCATCGGCCAATGGTTTGGCATATAAAATAAACTCATCGTTCTTATTCCAGTGAAATTGTTCTTGAACCATGAGGGCAACAATGTCCTCAAATTTGGTCGTGTCGACACAATCTGGGTCCAACAAGTCTTTTGGCTTCTAGGAAGAGAATAGTTAGTATTAAAATCCCGCACAACGGATTTCAGAGCTGACCTTGATCCAGAACATAAACATTACAACAGCACATATAACGTGTACCATTGTGTGTATCTCTAAGAGTGAGAGAGGAAGCCCATATCCCAGACGAAAAACACACTGAGTTGCCATCCAAAGGACCTGCGTCATGACAAGAACCTTTTGCAAAGTATCTGCTTTGCTCTTGTCGTTGATTTTGGATCGTTCAATGGGAATGAAATGGCCCATTCTTGCAAGTTGTAGAACACCGTTGACTGATAGCCGTAATGTGCCAGATTGCAATGTTCCTCGAGCTGCCCAATGTCCTGTGAAGTGCTCAAATTTACTGACGTCGACCTCGAGGCCACCCATCATGACGAAAAAGCCATATCTTATATCAAAACATGGAACCTAGGTGGGGCCGTTAGTCATCGACAACTAGAATCATCTGAATCGGGAGTCCTGACCTTGATACCCATTTTGTTCTTCCGATTCGCACAATAAAGTGCTGTCATTTTCAGGCTGGTGTTGCTGCCGCCATAAAAGCGTCAGCTCTTTAGAAAGTCGCCTGGCGTCAAGAAATTGTGACGAAGCAAGATAGAGCACGATTTCAGGAGCCACGAGCCCGATGACTACCCATTTGAACTTTTCTCGGAGCATTGGAAGAGCCTTTGTATCGCCTGGGACGTTAAGATGAAGCGCTGTGTATAGGCAAGCGATCAGGGTGATGACGCAACTCCAAAGAATATTCATCGTGCCGCGGATTTCTGGGCTTCCGACAAAAGACGGAGCCTCGATAGTGCGCAATGCCGTATCGTTATGAGCTTTCAGGTGCTTGAAAATTCGATCTTTTACGAACTCCAAGCCGGGATCTTCGCGCCATCCGTTATCCATGCTTGAGACCTTGTCATGAGTTCGAAAACAAAAGCTGAGATGTTACAATGATGAAAAGGAGAAGAAAAAACAATTGCAGCCTGATTTTGAGAAGACTCAGGCCGTGTGTCTTTTTCTCACACGCCATGCAAGCCACAGCGCCAATCCCTCACTTCCGCATCTCAGCCCCAAGCCTTGTTAACTATAAATAGCATTAAAATACTTGGAATTATGTAGCATATGGCCTCTCGTTTAGTGAGGGGCTCATAGTGATAATTTTCTCAATGACAAACAACTCAGTGGCTGGAGATTGGCATAGGGTAAATCGGCACGCTTCCCTTGTTTGCATCAGTGATGGGTAGACCCACCCACATAGGATAAGATAAGATAAAGCGATAAGACGCCAACGCAAGTGTGATCTTTTGTTAGTCGCAGGAGTACGTCCGTCTTCCCACAGTGTGAAGCAGAGTCCCTATGCTATTATAATACATTTAGAGGCACTTCGGAGACATGATCCAACAAAAATATAGTACTAAGACGTGAACGCAGCGTTCTACGAGCCACAGTGATGCTCCATTGCTATGATGTATAGGACAGCCCTGCAACAGTACCATTCGCAGTGACATACAAGAGATAAATTTCCGTTGCAGATAGTGGCTGAACGATAAGAGACCGCATTTGTTTGCAAGAACCAGGGCCAATATCCTCGAACACAGGCCAATCGGGGGTCGACGTTGCTTGGAGCTTGGTGAGATCCTCGTTAGTCCTCCTGAGATCGCTTGACTGTCCAATCCACCATATGGAACACTGATTTGCTTCCATGGAATAAGCTGCTATACCAGTCCCTCCTAAAACCGACTGGGCTATGGTAAGAGGTAGCTGTATGTTTTGAGGTGATTCACCCCCATAAACAAGAGACATTTCGATGTTATTCTGAGTCGTCGTCCATGCGGTCTTCTCCATACGACCGAAATCTCCTGTGTGCTTACACTGAAGGAAGCCAATCCACCCCCAGGCGCTGCAGTGCCAGATGACGGAACTGCAAATTGGGACATGAAACCCAAATTACCGCCCGAGGCACTGTACCATCTGCCACCAACAACTGCACCACTAGGAGAAACACAGAACAGATAGACACTATTGTCAACAGTATTAGCGCTTGCTGTTCCGCGTGGAAGCGCGTCAAAGACAGTTTTCCATCCCGAGCTAGCAAGCCATGTGCAACATGCGATGGCGCCGTAAGGGTCGACCCAGAAAAGGATCGCTCCAGTGTTGCCCTCTAGTACGAGACTTGTCATGGAACCACCATCGATTGTCGAAGCTGTACCAGCTACGTTGAAGGGAATTGCTTCGCTAGCTCCAGTCCCGGGAGACGCCCATCCGTTACCGTTATGAACTTTTTCATCAATAGCCCCTGTTTCTGTGATCCACCAAATCTGTTGGTTAGTAGAGCTGACAAATATCGAAGCTAGACAAGATCCTGTATTAGAAATAGTCGACACGCCGGCGAAGCCCCATTTGTCCGGGTTGGGAATCCAAGTTGTCTCAATGGCTCCTTCAGCGGTTCCCCACCAGACCTCCAAATTGCTTGTACCTTACACGGGCAGACTTGCCATAGTACAGTTAGGGGATATAGGAGGTAAAGCCTGGATCGAATAAGGCGTTATTTGACTGGACTGGGGAATGGAAAATGTGGTGGTAACAGGCGCAGCCCACAAGCCCGGTGAAATGGCAGTACATTGGATGGTGATCTTTTGGCCTGGCGAGAACATATTATTGGCTTGGGCCATGGTGAAGGTGGCAGTAACATCCGGCCTTTCAACTATCGTTGTAATCGGTTGCTCGCCCGGAATAATCAGCGCCACTTGTTGTCCAGTTGCGCCCATCCCAGCAATCCATGTCCAGGTGACTTCGACAGATCCGAGAGAATTGAAACTGGCCGAAGCGGGACTAGTGAAAGGCGACGAAGCGATTGCAGGAAACTGCCAAGGCTCGCTGGGAGTACCTGTAACCCAAGACGTGTCTAGAGAGGCGACCGTGAGTTGGCCTTTCTGGGAAGCCCAAGCCAATGCCAGTGGCATCACTAAGGTTCCTGTATTTGAATTGGCTGGAAATATCGGGGCTCCGTTTCCAATTCTTGTTGGGGTTGTAGATGAGGGCGTGATGAGGTTGACCACTATGCCTTTGGGCCAGAGAGAAAAGCCGCTGGGATAGGTAATGAATAGATTTAATATAAATAGATTTAGTGAGACCCAAATCTCTCAACGAGGCGTAGAAGTTCGGGTACTGGAGATGCTTGCGTTATCAAACTTGTATCACTGTTGCTGGATGCGACACTGTTTTTATAAACTGTCGGTGCCCGCAGCTTGCTTGCCAGGTGATTCTCTCGTCTGCCGCTCACTTGCTCAATTATCAAAGCCCTCCAGCCACGAATCTGTGTCTCCTACATAATCACATAGCTATTGGAACGCTAGTCTCAATAATGTGTTCTCGACTCTTGCCGATGTCTCAAATTCTATGAATGGCGAACCGCAACACTCCCGATTACGCGCTAAAGGGGACTGCAGCCAATGAAAATTCGTTAATGTGGAATTTCAGCTTTGCCTATAACCGCCATAGTCTCCGAACGCGAACAGGTCATCGTTGGTGCTCATAAAAAGTCTTGCCTCGAAGGATTGTAAATCTTTGGTTTATTGCTCACCCTGCTATTTATGATATTTACTGAGTAGTAGCTTAGCGTATGCTGCTGCTGTTGCCGCTGCATATTCATGCCAGTCGTCGTTCTTGTTCCCATCACAGTAATCGCTAATACCCCGAACTACAAGGTACGGCATTGTGTTGGCAATGCCAGCAGCCTCCATCTCGAAGCACTTGACGTCATGCTTCGCCGCGATCTCATCTCGGAACGCTGCACGCTTGATGACCTTATTGCCTGATGCAATCTTCCCGTAGTGAACCCTAACCCCCGAATCCATCCGTTGCTCTCGCTCTCTGAAATGCTCGCATAGTTGATGTACTGAGCGACAGGCTGAGCAGCACTGATCAAGAATGTCTCGTTCGTGCCCTGGATGACAGTAATGAGCCATACCTTCCATAGCGGTGATCTCGCACAGGTAGCGGTCAATTGAGCTGCGTAGGAGAACTGGGTCGGAGCACAGCGAGCTGACGAGATTTTCCACATCACTTGGCGAGCTTTGCAGAACACGGTCTTTGATTTGGAAATCCGCTTCTGTCTCACTGCCAAAATCATACTGGACAACGGAGTTCCCTACAACCACATCACCGAGCCGTATATCATGCTTTTCCGAAGGAACGCCTCCACCAATGCCGACCAGGAGACATAACGACGGATTGTAACTACGGCTCATATCTTTAGCAGTCGATGCCGCATGATTAGTTCCCATTCTTGGAAGGCACGTAGCTACAACGTTATGCTGAGCAATCTTGCCAGTAAAGTAGTAGTTCGCGTCGCCCTCGACTTTCTTGTATTTTTCCAGTGTCACATCGAATGTCGCTCTGACCGCTGCTAGCTCATGTGGTAAAGCACATATGATACCCACATGACTCTCAGTAGAGTTGGCTTCGACTGGAAAAGTAGTAGTTGCCGTCTTCTGCTTCTTCCTTGATGGCTCAGCAAAACTATCTTGCGACCTCGACCTCTGCCGATCCGGAGTTTCAACCTGGGATCTCGACATAGACGAACCAATACCGCTATCGGACGACAGGGTGATACTTTTTTGGGTTGTTTGCGGGGGACAAGGGGCTTGGATGTCGTTCCGTTTCTTGGGGTTGCCAATATCATCCCAAAACCATGGAAACTGGGAGTTATGGCCCCAGATTAGAGCACCCTCATTGCTGTCTGGCATCTTGTTCTTTCTTGAATTTAGAGATTCAGCCAAGTTCAATGGAAAGCATATCTGGACTGGCTCGCAACGGTGGCGTCCACCTAACTGCTGACTCAGGTCTTTACATTTGCAAAAATCAGACCCAGGTGTTGCAGAATGCCATATCAAATTATCGCCAAGTCGTAAATGGCCATCACCACAGTGCCCATGCTCTTTCAACACCTTATAAAGATCAGAGATGAGTGTTGCAATATAGTATTTACCGGTTGGTAGGGTGGTCCATTGCTTGCAGGTTCTCTGTGGCCGAATGATTTCACCAAAGCCTTGCCCAAAAAGGGTCACAGCTTTGATAGCTCGAATAAAGTCAACCCACTCTTTCCCCAACGTTTCTAGGGTGGCCTGTCGTGCATGAAAAGTCCTGAAGTTGCTGACTACATCCTCGAAATCCCAGCCCTCGAGGTACTTTCGGGACTTGCCACGGAGCCTGTCTGTGGTTTTTGAATGATTTTGCAGATCGATGAAGTACTCGAATATACTGCACAATTCTTTGATCTTGTCCCCAACGGTAGTTTGAATGTTTCCCTCACCGTACAGGAGAAGTTTCTGGTACTTCCTGTCATTCAGTATCTGGACTACTGATGGGCTACGGCCTTCGCGTGCCGTCTCGGAGCAATGCCTTCCGAACAACAACGCAGAGCGGGAATCTCCGTTCATATCTGGTGCAACGCATTCTTCCACAGCGCGTAGCAGAGCAGTAGCACCATTGATGAGCCATCCTCGCTTCTCTTTCTCGTCCCAAAGAAGGAAGAATTGGGCTTCTAATAGCCGGAGTCGGTAGTCATAGTCGACTGAACCTATTGATGGGGCTGTGTCCTCTGTCACAGGAAAGTAGTTGGATATTCTTGCAATGTGACGTTCTCTCTTATAAGCTTCTCCAGCAAGAGCCGCACCCTCTTCACATTTCGGGAGCATCGAGCAAGTGATTTGTGTACGGGGCGAATTGAATAAACCTGATGTGATATTGAAGTTAGTAACAATACCACAGGTAGACAAGGGAAAGTTCATACCAAGAAGAGACTCAGCTTCTGAGCACCACCCTAGAATATGCCGAAATTGATCCAGGTCCTTCATACTCCCTACGTATCTCTCTTCAGTCATGTCATCAGGGAAGTGAGACAATCGACCCCCATCCGTTCGGTGGATAAGATGCCAGTATTGGATATCACTGGAACGACGAGTAGGAACTAGCATCGTGCAATACCCCTTGATGTAAAAGTTATCACCAAATGCATGTATCTGATCGGCTTGAGCAAGGCCAGCCATAATGTCGAGGCTGGCTTCTAGTCCAACATTCCATTCGCTCCGGCAAGGAATAGGATACCCCCTTACAAGGATTGGACTCTTGAACAGAGACTGCCAACATTGGCCGTTCGTATTTTGATTTCCATCAACCGTCTGCACGTCGAAATTTATTCTGAAATCAACACCACGTGCGGGTTGAGAGTGAGACGGGAACGATGGCAAATCTTCTGATGTGACGATGATGTTAGGTATGCAGCATATGAGCCCATTCTCATCTGGTCGCTCGTGGAAAGCGGCTCCCAACCAGGCGAGCTGTTCTCCTATTTCCGCAACTGTAGCAGCCATTCCGTTGACCTCCGCTTTCAACGTATAAGTGTCTACTCTAATCTTGAGGGTGGTTCCATCTGGATACGACACTGACAATAAGTTAATAAAGACAGTCATTGAAGGCTGTAGAGTCTAGGTGGTTGAACGCCTACCGGTCTGTGGAGCTCCAGGTCTCAACATTAAACAGTCTCTCAATACCTCAAGGATGTATGGTGCTGTGGAAGGCCAAGTTTGAGATAGGTATTGACCGCATGTAGCAGCCTGCACGTCGTAACAAGATCCTGTCAAGGCTATTACGCCGTCGAATACTTCATGTGGATGCCTTGAGTATTTCTGCCTCTCAAAGAACTGCAATAGATTACACTCAAGCTCAATGGAAGCGTTGTACGTTGGGGTCAGAGTTTTCCTACTAATAGATCGAGGGGGTGGAAGAGCTGCCAGTATCCCTTCGCCGATTGACTGTATGGCGTATGGCTCAATTGGAGTCAGGTGAAACTCTTTGAGTAGTCGAGACAATAGCCACTCAAAGGCCGTGGTTTGAAGAATTGAGCTCTCTTCAATTGATACGGGGTCTGACTCTGTGATAGTTGGTTCCGGGCTTGCCTGATGGTTTTGTTCGTTCTCCTGACATCTTGATGGAGACTCTACTCGCTTGAACCAGTCGTCAAGGAAACCACGGCGATCTATACTGTCGTTCGACGTCGATGGCTGGAACGTTTCTGGTAAACCTTCGGGGTCTCGGTTAAATTGTATATTCTCGAATGTCTCAGCGATTTCTCTAAGCCATATCTTGTCAGGAGAGCCAACTCAGCCTGGGCGATGTAGCCTGTGTTCTCAGAGCATTGAGCTTATTTACTTACCTTCTATACGTATGGACAAATGACATGGCCTTTCTGTTTAAAGGGAGCTGAGTCTGTTGACCGACCTGCAGAGCAAAAGCCTTTAGTAAAGGAGGGAGAATAGTAGAAATCCGAGTCTGTGTTGCTTCGTCGGCAGATAGACCTCTAGTATGACTAGCCAAATGGCGTGCAAATGTTTCGATATACTTATCCGATTCAAGAGAGGTCAAGCTTGATGTTGTACAGTATTCAGTGCTTGCATCGTCGTTATTGTTGTCTACTGCACGATTGTCATGACTGATGTTGGCATGGGTGGACAAATAACCGGAATCAGTCTGAGGAGCATCTAGTGTTGCTTGGATTTCCTTGTGGGCAGCCGAAGGGGCGCGAAAATCGGATGCCTCATTTGTTCGTTTCTTTATGGTCTCCAGCTTTTGCTGTGTCGTTGTTCCATCCTTGTCTGCTCGAATCTCCTTGGCATAATTCTGAATAGCATCTCGATGTCGACTTAAAGTTGATATGATGGGACGTAATGTATTTTCAATCGTCTCCCAGAGTCCTTTCTCCTGTGCTATACCTGTATCGTCAGAACCCCCCAAAAGTTGCATGGTTGGAAATAGAAACTAGCCTGGATTCTCAAAGCATACTAAGATGATTCTATGGAAAATCGTAATTTCTTTGTAAATAACAGCAAGGACTTTCGCCTGATGTGGCCTGGCACGAAAGAAGTCTTCATACTGCTTGAGAAGAGGAAGTGCCTCCCCAAGCTTTTCGTACAAGCCAACAAGCTTGTCAAAAGACTTGCTAGGAGAGCTAGGTGAACTAGCTGTCTGTGCGCTAAAGTTAGCTCGTAGACTTGTAGAAAGAGTAGATAGGTTACCTCTAGGAGGAACTTCATTGGTCCCTAGGATAATGTAAGTATAAATAACACTCATTGTCTAAAAGGAGCCTACCCAGATAAATGGCATGATCTCATCTCCCTCATAGAACAAATGAGCCAAATCGCCATACTGCTTAGTGGCTTCAAGGAAAGGCGCCAAACGATTCAAATTCTGCAATTGACGGCGCGCATGCTGTTTTGCTTGTATCTCCGAGATGCTGTCTTTTAGCGTGTCCAACGTTGTGGCCTTGAAGTTTTCGAGGTCTTTTTTGCCTTGCAAAGTTTGCTTGAACTGCTCAAGCACTGTGTCGATGTCAGGTAATAGGAAATCATCCATTTCCACTATTCTAACGATCGAAACAGACCAAATGAGGCAAAGATAATATAATACCTGATTTCCGCTTGATCAAGAAAGGAATGGAGAGTAAAAAGAGAACTAAATCAGGTGATAAGTTAGGACGGCAGAATCCCAAGACCTGCCATGGAATCTGAGAAAGATGGAGCGGGGTTGTAGATACAAGGTATCTAAATAGTGACAGATCGACAGAGTAATGTCTCTTTCACTTGATTGGTAGAGTGCATGTTGTCAAGCGCCATGATGGAGGAGCCGAAAATAGGTACATTTCTAAATATAGATAAGGCTAATTGCTGCCTAAAGCAATGCGGGGTAAGAAATGAAGTTTCTTTGGGGTTTCAATGCTATATAGACTCCTTTAACTCAACTTAGTATCGTATCTACTGACTTCAGCTTCAATTCCTTTGCTACCTGTGCCTGAGAACTCACTCAAACGGCTACGCACCTCAGATAAGCATGACCGAAACGCGTTTGGTTCAGGCCCGACATCGAGAACTATGGGCGGATACGAAACAGAGGAGAATATGTTTTGGATGCGTAAGTTTGTTTAGAAAATAAGAAGAATGAATATTCTTTTAACAGATTCCTGTTGCCAAAAATTAGATCATTCAACAGAATGCACAATTAATTAGCAACTCTTTTCCACGGGAATCCTTACTACTCCTCGATATCGTACAGCAAGGACAATCCTTCGCATTGGCCTACAACGACTCGACTTTCGCGAAGTTAAGCAACATATTGTGCACACTCATATCCTCCCTCCTTTCAAAGCATCAACTCCATATCCTAGCATACGTTCCTAGTGAAACAGGTGTTTGGGAAGGAGATCTTCGGGACATGCGAATTGGCTCCCAGCTTCCAATAGAGCTCAATATCTATGGAAGTCGTCAACAGGCTGGGTCTGTTGGTCGAATTCTATCAAGAGCCGGCACATATCTTCAATTTCCCCTATGTGGGCTAGAGGACTTAGAGTACTATAACCCGCACTTTTTCAGAATGGAAGGATAGCCGCAGCAAGCATCGATACCCGCCTCCGCAGCCTCTCGCATGGACACCTCAGTGAACCTGACGCTAAGCCCCCAGCGCCTAGAGCCCCCATTTAGTATAGATTTGGGGCCTTAGAAGAACTTCTATACCTATATAGAGTTAAAACTAGTTAAGGGTATGAATAGATATAGTAAAACAGTTATTTATATTCCTAGTATAGA